>JAWDGP010005772.1:132500-140000 GCA_033675545.1 Elysia crispata
GTCAGACACAGTTTGAGTCGAAATGCCAAAGGTCCTGTACTTCCCGTCATCATGTGAATGCTCAACACACATGACATAACCGCCATCAGCCTCACATCACCAGAGGCGAGGAATCTCCTTGTCCTAATTGGCAAAATGGCAAAACAAGGGAGATCATTCAATAAACAACTGTGACGTAATGTTTTGATTGTAAGACCCAGCGCGAGGTAATTTGTGGATCAAAACATAATGCTGACATTGTCAATAAGATTTGCTAAGGTAACAAATAACTATGTTTTTCAACAAAATCTAGGACTGAGGGCACTCTCAAAGAAATTCCATAGATCCAAACAAGGTTTATGCTTTTTGTGTCACACAAACGTCATAGTTATCACAACGCGTTGAATGTTTTTAGAAACCAATGTATAGAGAGCTACGGACCTTCTGGTAACGCGTCACATTGGAAATATCAGGTGACAGATGTTTTCCAGGTAGCGCAGCCTCGGTTTAGACTTGTTTATGTTGTGAAGGTCATAGAAAACTCGTCGTAAAGGAGAACCCATCGTAAAATCTGATTGGTCCTAAATGAAAGGTTTCTACAAACAAAACAGGGTCAAACTGCTAAGAAATTTTTGGACTCACAAAGATCAAAGATTGTAGTTGTCGGTAATCTTTTGAAACATTTTCTGTTTTCTTAGATTTTAAATTTTTATGGAGCATTGAAAAGGATAGAAGGATTTAGGAGAGGGGAACCAAAGGTTTGGGGATTTTTTTTTCTTCAAATCTTTTCGAAATTTTGTTTATTTCATTTCACCAAAGGCACTCTTCAACACTATTGAACAAGTCTTTCATTTAGGTAACAGACTGTCTAGAATTTCCATACCCACTTTAAACCATAGTTTAACACTTAAAAAGGAAGATAAGTAAGTTTACAACTCACAAAATAAAAAAAATTTTTTTTTAAATTGTTGTTAAGCCTGACGTGAAGATTGCACTGTTTTTGCTGACTTATATAACAACTCGTTAAGTCACACCTTCTCTCGGGTCAAGGACAGGTCAAGAAGCCGTCTGCCCAGCGCCATCTATCGTCAGCTCAGGGGGGCGATAACTCTGACCCGACACGCGACAGTATTTGTAAAGTGTGACCCATCCTTGACGGCTTTCTACTCACCTGGTAACTGCTGTCACCCACCAATGTCAACAAAACACCGCACACTCTTGATAGGAAAACCAGAACAATAATAATGTTGTTTAATTAAGCTTCGCGATTTGTCCTTGGCACTTGGAGCTCTAGGCTGACCGCCTTCATGACTCGGAAACTTACAAGTTCTAAAGGTCAACATGATTTATGTTGTCTTAGTCTTTCTTGGTTTTCCTTTTTGTGTGTGTTTAATTATGATACAAAATGATATCTCTTTAGTAATTGATAACTTAACCCTAAAAGGTCAAGCGCAGGACTGTCAAACTTTAAAAACAAAATAAAATTTAGAAAGGTCAATTTTTGTTTAAACTAGATTAATTATAAGTTGCCAAATAAAAACACTCGCTAAGTTATTGAAAAAGACCCAAGAGAACAATTTCAACACTTTATATGATAATATGTTTTTTTTTTAATGGTTATCAACCAAAATAGGAAAAATTATTCAAACAAAACCTAAAATTTCAAAATATAAATGCCTGTATATGTAAAGCAATCAAATATCAAATAGTTTCTTCACAGCATTGCCGCATTAAAATATCTCCATTCATAATCCAAGACATAAGGATTGATGCATTAGGTAAATCTAACCATTAGACCAGTCACATACTGATTGAAGAAAAGCATGTTCGTTATCTGATTCTGTGCTTCTCTGATTGTAAAGCTCTACACCTATATCCCACGACCTAGAGCATCAATCCAATCATGGCCCTTTGGCTCAACTAAGGATTCAAAACAAAACAAAAAACTGTAGGATTTTAAGAGCATTGCTTTGGATTGAATATTTTTTTTAAATATAAAAAACGTAATGAAAAAATTAGGTTGTCTGGCAGCGCGCATATCAGGGAAGAAACGTTTCCAAACAACAAGACACGGGGTACAAGAGGGTTGATGAGACTGAGAGAGAGAGAGAGAGAGAGAGAGAGAAGTAGGTGACCAATATCAGGGAAGAAACGTTTCCAAACAACAAGACACGGGGTACAAGAGGGTTGATGAGACTGAGAGACTGAGAGAGAGAGAGAAGTAGGTGACCAATATCAGGGAAGAAACGTTTCCAAACAACAAGACACGGGGTACAAGAGGGTTGATGAGACTGAGAGACTGAGAGAGAGAGAGAGAGAAGTAGGTGACCAATATCAGGGAAGAAACGTTTCCAAACAACAAGACACGGGGTACAAGAGGGTTGATGAGACTGAGAGACTGAGAGAGAGAGAGAGAGAAGTAGGTGACCAATATCAGGGAAGAAACGTTTCCAACCAACAAGACACGGGGTACAAGAGGGTTGATGAGACTGAGAGACTGAGAGAGAGAGAGAAGTAGGTGACCAATATCAGGGAAGAAACGTTTCCAAACAACAAGACACGGGATACAAGAGGGTTGATGAGACTGAGAGACTGAGAGAGAGAGAGAAGTAGGTGACCAATATCAGGGAAGAAACGTTTCCAAACAACAAGACACGGGGTACAAGAGGGTTGATGAAACTGAGAGACTGAGAGAGAGAGAGAGAAGTAGGTGACCAATATCAGGGAAGAAACGTTTCCAAACAACAAGACACGGGGTACAAGAGGGTTGATGAGACTGAGAGAGAGAGAGAGAGAAGTAGGTGACCAATATCAGGGAAGAAACGTTTCCAAACAACAAGACACGGGGTACAAGAGGGTTGATGAGACTGAGAGACTGAGAGAGAGAGAGAGAGAGAGAGAGAGAGAGAGAGAGAGAGAGAGAGAGAGAGAGAGAGAGAGAAGTAGGTGACCAATATCAGGGAAGAAACGTTTCCCAACAACAAGACACGGATTACAAGAGGGTTGATGAGACTGAGAGAGAAGTAGGTGACCAATCGATCACACTAATGTGTGTATGATGAAACAATAAAAGCTAGATCACTATTGTGTGTATGGTAAAACTATAAAAGATAGATCACTGATGTGTGTATGATAAAACTAAAAAAGCTAGATCACTAATGTGTGTATGGTAAAACTATAAAGGTTAGATCACTAATGTGTGTATGATAAAACTATAAAAGCTAAATCACTAATGTGTGTATGATAAAACTATAAAGGCTAGATCACTAATGTGTGTATGATAAAACTATAAAAGCTAGATCACTAATGTGTGTATGGTAAAACTATAAAGGTGAGATCACTGATGTGTGTATGGTAAAACTATAACGGTTAGATGTGTGGGTATGGTAAAACTATAAAAGCTAGATCACTAATGTGTGTCTGGTAAAACTATAAAAGCTAGATCACTAATGTGTGTATGGTAAAACTATAAAAGCTAGATCACTGATGTGTGTATGGTAAAACTATAACGGTTAGATGTGTGTGTATGGTAAAACTATAAAAGCTAGATCACTAATGTGTGTATGGTAAAACTATAAAGGCTAGATCACTAATGTGTGTATGATAAAACTATAAAAGCTAGATCACTAATTTGTGTATGGTAAAACTATAAAGGTGAGATCACTGATGTGTGTATGGTAAAACTATAACGGTTAGATGTGTGTGTATGGTAAAACTATAAAAGCTAGATCACTAATGTGTGTATGGTAAAACTATAAAGGCTAGATTACTAATGTGTGTATGGTAAAACTATAAAAGCTAGATCACTGATGTGTGTATGGTAAAACTATAACGGTTAGATGTGTGTGTATGGTAAAACTATAAAAGCTAGATCACTAATGTGTGTATGGTAAAACTATAAAAGCTAGATCACTAATGTGTGTATGGTAAAACTATAAAGGCTAGATTACTAATGTGTGTATGATAAAACTATAAAAGCTAGATCACTAATGTGTGTATGGTAAAACTATAAAGGCTAGATTACTAATGTGTGTATGGTAAAACTATAAAAGCTAGATCACTAATGTGTGTATGATAAAACTATAAAAGCTGGATCATTAATATGTGTAAGATAAAACAATAAAAGCTAGATGACTAATTGTTTGTGTAAGATAAAACTATAAAAGCTAGATCACTAATTGTGTAAGACTAAACTATAAAAGCTAGATCACTAATGTGTGTATGATAAAACTATAAAAGCTAGATGACTATTATGTGTAAGATAAAACTATAAAAGCTAAATGACTATTGTGTGTATGATAAAACTATAAAAGCTAGATCACTATTGTGTGTATGATAAAACTATAAAAGCTAGATCACTATTGTGTGTATGATAAAACTATAAAAGCTAGATCACTATTGTGTGTATGATAAAACTATAAAAGCTAGATCACTATTGTGTGTATGATAAAACTATAAAAGCTAGATCACTATTGTGTGTATGATAAAACTATAAATGCTAGATCACTATAATAATTGTGTTTATGATAAAACTATAAAAGCTAGATCACTAATGTGTGTATGATAAAACTAAAAAGGCTAGATCACTAACGTATGAATGTGGGAGTACACTGTCAGTATGTGTGATGTTTATTGTACCTGGGCCGTGAGAGACATTACTAGAACCATATCAGTCGCTGAAGGTAGAGAGGCTTTAATGAGAGACACAGAGTAAACAAACAAAATATTGTACAAGTTTTAGGCCCTTCTGTTAGATGATTTTCATTGTGGATGCCAAGTTACGGCATCTTACGTCACCTGATTGAGTGGATTTAGTCGCAGTGGATTATGGTGGCCATGTTGATTGCGGGGCTATAATTGGTCGCACTGACTTGCTGTGACTTGCACTGACTTGCACTGATCCCCGACCCCAAGCTACAATATGTACGGGCTTCACACTGCGGGTTTATTTAGAGTTCACGGGGTCACGGTGTTATATCTACACAGCTATTGAACTCAACTGTTGTCGAACATTATTTTTATTACTTTTGACTGTATGTTTATGTATAGTTAAGACATTATTTTTAGTGAAATTGGTTGACCTTCTTTTTTGACAAACATCTTGGTTTTTGGACTCCATTTTCGA
This sequence comes from Elysia crispata, assembly GCA_033675545.1. NCBI lineage: Eukaryota > Metazoa > Mollusca > Gastropoda > Plakobranchidae > Elysia > Elysia crispata. The sequence continues at coordinate 137,605 of JAWDGP010005772.1, forward strand.
TCCGTGGTTCAACGTTGAGGAAAGAGGTTTGTCACGGAAAAGGTTATCTTGATGTTTGAGAAATAATTATTATTGAATCTAAAGCGCTCAAAAGCACCGATGTCACTTGGCAACCTAACAGGTGCGCATAAAAATAAATTCAAGTCAGAAAAAAAAACCAACCCACAAATGAGGGGAGAAATTTATTCCACAATGAAACAATAACAGTTCTGTAGGCTTCTTGTACATGTTTCTCATTTAAGATCGAGGTCAGAACGAACTCCATTGAGGATTTAAACTGCTCAAGATGTCTTTCTATGACTATAGAGGGGAACCTTCTAAAAACTCTGATGTGGAGCTCGTTTGTGAAATAATATCATCTGGGTCGGTTAGACAGTACTTATCTAGCACTGAACCGGCTATGGTCAACTTTAGTCTCATTAATTTTTAACAAGATATTTCACATGAAAAAGAATTAATCTAAAAATAAGGAATTATAACTTATTATAATATAATAATTATATATTACATGTATATTATTGTTGATTGTGTAGTCACTATGACACAACGTCTAGCCTCTTGGCTGATGTCCCCACCGTCTCCTGCCTGCCTCATTTCTCACACATCAACCCAATCCTCCTTAAGCTCTCACAGGCCGGAGAACCATTCCACAGTTTTCAAAACGATTTCTACATTGATCAGTTTTATTAGGTGGCGAGACAGAAACAGGTGGTAAGTGGATCAGTCTGGTGTGGATACCACCACCGGCCTCGACTGAGGCGCTGGGAAGTGATACACAAAGTCATGACTGTATCTTGTTCTTGTTCCGTGTCTCGCTCTGTGGGTCTGTTCTCAGGTGACCTACACCTGATGATTTCCCACCTGTTCTTGCTCTTCGCTCTGTGGGTCTTGAGGTTCCTGTGTCACTCACCACCAGCAGCGAGTCGATACTGACTGTCAGCACCCCTCTCTTTCCCCCCCCCACAACCACACACACTGTGAGTCTCTGGTGCCACACACAGATTTCACCCACTTTCTGCTGGTCGGGGTCAACTAGGGACATCAGGTTGTCATTAGGTGTAATGAACTTATTATGCCCCCTGCTAGTTTTTATGTATCTTAACAATTTTTTTTTTAAATGATCCCCAGAGCGACCTGAGAGCGAAAACACTGATTGAACTTGCAGCAAGTTCATTTTCTGCGTTTGAAACTCAAAAGGGTTCACGGGACATTCACTTTGTTTCCAAATGAAAATGTTCGAGAAACATGAACTACATGGATTAAGATGGCTCAATTGATTTTAACTCGTCCGAATAAGTTTATTTTTAAATCCACAGTGGCTGGAAAATTTTGAACTCTAAATTTTATTTAGATGCCACGCTAGAAGTCAACTTCGCATTTATCAGGATAAATTCAGGCTGACAAGACTTTTTTTTTTAGTGCGAAACAGCCGTGATTGTGTGGTCAAAGACACAGTAGATCCGTCTACCTTTTTGTTTCTCTAGTATTCTACCTTTTTCGTTTTTTATATCTTCTTTTGCCCATAGTCTTCCCTTTTTTCTCCTTTTTATCTTTGTTTAATTAATCTTGTTTTCACAGTTATCATTATTTTTGCTCTAATTGCAAATTCCATTACATATTTTCTATATGTTTTATAATATTAAGTTGTATTTTGCGTCTGTGTGAGTATTTAAGTCTTAGTGTATTATTGAATTATCCTGTGTTTATATCAGATGAAAGTATGACGCCAAAACCATTCTCAATTTGCGTTGTTCAGTTATTTGTAGAGCTAGACGGCAACTCTCTTTACATTAGTATACAATCATTTCTTAACCATTCTCAATTTGCGTTGTTCAGTTATTTGTAGAGCTAGACGGCAACTCTCTTTACATTAGTATACAATGATTTCTTAACCATTCTCAATTTGCGTTGTTCAGTTATTTGTAGAGCTAGACGGCAACTCTCTTTACATTAGTATACAATCATTTCTTAACCATTCTCAATTTGCGTTGTTCAGTTATTTGTAGAGCTAGACGGCAACTCTCTTTACATTAGTATACAATCATTTCTTTTGCTTCGTATATCGTGACAGTTCTTCGAAAAAATACCATAACAGTAGGCTCCAGAAAAAAAAAAAAAAAAAAAAGAGAGAGAGAGAGAGAGAGAGAGAGAGAGAGAGAGAGAGAGAGAGAGAGAGAGAGAGACAGACAGACAGACAGACAGACAGACAGACAGACAGACAGACAGACAGACAGACAGAGACAGAGACAGATACAGAGACAGAGAGACAGAGACAGACAGTCAGACAAAGACGGAGAGAGAGACAGACAGAGACAGAGAGAGAGAGACAGACAGACAGACAGGCAGCAAAGATAGACAGACAGATAGAGGTGGAGAGACACAGAGAGAGAGAGAGA
>JAWDGP010005772.1:150000-182500 GCA_033675545.1 Elysia crispata
ATTGTATAGGACTGGGACATGCACGACCAATGAACGGTCATGGTTTAAACCAAATTAATGCCTTGAAACCTGCGGGTAGTCGTCGTACTCGCCACGAAAGAAGCTTTATTTTATTATTGTTAGGTCTTGGGGATCAGAAAGGTGTTAGCTATGATATAATTATAACACTGTTTGTGAGAGTGTTCAGTATCACCGCCATGTTTGATCAATTTAACAAATTACAAAGTGGTTGAAGTGTTGAATATAAAAATTAATTGAGGGGTGATGGAATTAATTCTAGTGAGAAGGGCGGAAAGAGGATGACTGTGGGAAGGGTTGAGAGCACTGTGTGTGTGTGTGTGTGTGTGTATGGGGAGAGGGGGCGGGGTGGCGGTTGCAAATAAGGCATATGGCTTGATCAAATTCAAGCCCTCCTCTGCACCCCCCCCCCCTCCCGCGCTTCTGTTGTATTTGAGTTGTCCTAGTGTTTCAGTGTGTCCCCCAAGGCGACAGCTCTGATCGTGATGAGTTTTGACCAAGCCGCTGGAAATCATTACGTGTGCTTGTAACATCCCATGTCACCATTTAAATTTAGGTCAGCAGGTGACCACGACTGCCAAGAAATAGCCTCTAGGCGACTGAAAAAAACCAACAAAATCAAGATAGCTAATTATTATTTGAATATTAAGATTATTATTTATCAAAATTATTGATATTCCTGACTTAGGCCCAAACCAGCGTTCGAGTGTACATGACTGTATGCTTGTCAAGGTTGTAGGATGTGCATGTCTGATAAAATGGATTGGAACTTATCTCTCTAGTAGCGACACAATGCTTCAGACTGTATAAATTGATAACATAGAGTCTAATGCTGCTGTCTTCGCCACAAAAATAACACAAGAGAAAATTTTATAGGGAGCAAGACAGAGCGACAGAGAGAGAGAGAGAGAGAGAGAGAGAGAGAGAGAAAGAGAGAGAGAGAAAGTCTCGATCTGTCTTTTTGTCTGTCTGTCTGTTTCTCTCTCTCTCTCTCTCTCTCTCTCTCTCTCTCTCTCTCTCTCTCTCTCTCTCTCTCTCTCTCTCTCTCTCTCTCTCTCTCTGTCTCTCTGTCTCTCTGTCTCTGTCTCTGTCTCTCTCTCTCTCTCTCTCTCTCTCTCTCTCTCTCTCTCTCTCTCTCTCTCTCTCTTTCTCTTTCTCTCTCTCTCCCTCTTTTTCCCTCCTTACTTCCCAACTAAGATTTTTAATGTGGCGAGTCTTGACTTAAGACGAGTCAACACTCTATTAGCTTAACACGGGGGTCACGATCGTTCTAAGTCGAAGTGAGTGTCGAACTACACGTGTAGTAAAATTCAGTTTTTATTGCTAATGAGAACCAACAAGTGCAGAACGCTCTGGGTTCAATTTCATTGTGCAATACCGGAATTTGTAAAAGTACAAAACAATTATTTCTGTACCTCCAAGTCTATTTAAAGATTTTTTTATAAACGCTCTTAAACTTAACAAGGATAATAAACTCTTCAAAATGTGCCAAGAAGTACATGGCCTCTTGGGAAGTCCTGTTTTGCAAGTACACTAAAATGAGGCATTTCAAAGCATCCTCAAATAGATTGGTTTTTTTTTTTTCAAGTAGTGATATTTTAGTCTTCTAAATAATTTATCTCGAAAAATAATGCTGTTTATTTTTTTTTTAATCATTCGTATAATTATGATCGATGCACTGACCTTCCCAAAAACGACTGGGATAATAAGGAGGGAAAAAAGGAGGACCAAAAATTTATATTTATATAACAATTAACATTATTCTTAATGTCTCCAATTTTCGATTGCAATGTTTTAGATAACGAAACAATCCTGAAAGTTTATTGCTCATGATAGTTACACGTGATAATCCGAAAGTTATAGGATTATCATAATTTTATTTGTGACAAACTAACCTCTGGTTTGGTTTTGTTTCCTCCCTCTATTAATTGGCCTAAGTCCAATTTTTTTAGAACAAAATAATGTTGGATCTGGGTTTACAATTCTCTATGTTGAGATCAGTTCGACCAAAAGCAAACACCCCCCCCCCCCCCCCCCCACAAAAACAAAAAAAACCAACGTTTTGGAACAAAGGAAGTACAACAGGCCAAGGATCAAGGTTGTAATAATAGTGACCACCGTAATTCTAAACTCACTTCCATCTTCTGTCACGGAGGATTCACCCGGATTTCTGCTGCACTGATTGTTAACTAGCACTCAATCTACAAAAAACAAACAAGAAAAAAAAAACCCACAACGGTTAGTTATGAGAAACGATGTTAAGCTCCGTTTTACTCGACTTTTCGAAAACTGTAACAAAAAGTTGGCTTCGCACCGCAGTCACAACAGTACAAACAACTTAATAATTAATTTATGTAAAGATGGTCTGACACACTTGATACAGTGCACCTCTCATCCACCGACGTGCATCTGGGTTAACGTTTGCCTTGTTGAGTGTTTATTTTTAGAATATCACCATCAGTCTGTCTGCAATGTGTTCCCTTGTTCAGCTCCGCGCAGTGACGTCATAACCTCTGTTTAGCATCACAATACTCACACGGATGTTGCCTCAAGTGCTTGATGATGTCATTAAAATGTAAGCTTTAACGTTTTTCTGCTTTACCATTCTGTGATCGCTTGTTTGTACTTTGTAATACTATTAGGACATGGATTTTATGGGTTAGAGCTGGAATCTTCTCGCACTTGAAGCTAGAGAATAAGTCGCACAAGGTTCGCGTAATTGTTCAGCTGTCGAACATGTATCATTACAAATTGTAGTTATCTTTCTTTAAATTATCGTGATCTAATTATAACTCTGGTCCGTTTATTGCCAATCTGCACCAACAAAACAATAACCAACCATGCTCTAGCTAGTCCAGGATGAGCTAGAAGAGATGGCAGAGAAAGATAGGAAGTATAGACAGGCAGAGAGAGAGAGAGAGAGAGAGAAAGAGAGAGAAAGAAAGATAGAAAGAGAGAGAGAAAGAGAGAGAGAGAAAATGGGAGAGGAACAGAGGGATACAGGGAGGGAGACATGAAGAGAAATTATTCGAACAGATTAATGCATAGGCAAAGAGCTTGAGAAACGCAATGATTATTATCATTCTCTGGTTTTGGGGGGTTTTCCCCTCACCAAGGAATCCTTCGGTAAAGCATGGTACGATGGAGCTTCTCATCTCCTACTAGGATTCTTTGTTTAACCTGGAGAATAGAATTATTTAATCTCTATTGCATTCATGGACTTGACTGTGTTTAGCTTGAACAGCATCAATGCATTTTTTTTCCCTCCGTAGAGCGAAACAATCTCTTTTCATCGAAATTTGGAGCTTGATACCCTCCTCAGTTGCTGCAAGCAGTCGGGATTTTGGAACTTGATACCCTCCTCAGTTGCTGCAAGCAGTCGGGATTTTGGAACTTGATACCCTCCTCAGTTGCTGCAAGCAGTCGGGATTTTGGAACTTGATACCCTCCTCAGTTGCTGCAAGCAGTCGGGATTTTGGAACTTGATACCCTCCTCAGTTGCTGCAAGCAGTCGGGATTTTGGAACTTGATACCCTCCTCAGTTGCTGCAAGCAGTCGGGATTTTGGAACTTGATACCCTCCTCAGTTGCTGCAAGCAGTCGGGATTTTGGAACTTGATACCCTCCTCAGTTGCTGCAAGCAGTCGGGATTTTGGAACTTGATACCCTCCTCAGTTGCTGCAAGCAGTCGGGATTTTGGAACTTGATACCCTCCTCAGTTGCTGCAAGCAGTCGGGATTTTGGAACTTGATACCCTCCTCAGTTGCTGCAAGCAGTCGGGATTTTGGAACTTGATACCCTCCTCAGTTGCTGCAAGCAGTCGGGATTTTGGAACTTGATACCCTCCTCAGTTGCTGCAAGCAGTCGGGATTTTGCATTTTATCAATTCAATTTTTTTCAATCCCTATTCTCTTTTCTCCTCAATTCGTTTTTGCATATTTTCAAACCTCTGGCACTCATCTTTTCGTGCTTCTGTTTTTTTTTTCTTTCTTTCCACATCAACAAAATGTAACAACAAAGTCAGGTCTTAATATTTAACATTTTGGTGATTTTATTGCTTCATCGAATCGCATGATAGAACGTGAGGCTCAGAAACATAGGAAAAATACAGACTGGATTGTTGCAAAAATATAGTGGTGAGAAGTTACAAGAAGTCTTCGACAGAAGGGCGTGAGTAACACTGTTTGCATATGTCACATCCCTGAAGGACAGGCATCAGAAGGGCAAAGTAGAAAAAATTACAACAGTTGCTAGAGCAAAGAACCAACACTGAGTGAAGTATGTAACAGGTTATAGAGAGATGTACAGAAACAACTAGAATATCGCATTAAAACCAATGGATATGTCAAGTCAGATGCCCGCGGCAGAGAGCTGCGCACGTGTAGCATGCTCAACCCGCAGGGCAAGTTGTGTAAACGTTAAAATATAAATAAGTACATACACACCGTGTACAGTGAAAAGATCACGTAACCTCATATGAACAATCCACACCCACCCACACAACCTGGATGACCATTTCCGGTCAACCCGAGTCACACCCTCAGTCATCTCTGACAAGCTCACATCACCTCTGTCTGCACGCTGGGTGCTCACCCAGAAGCCTCGGACAAACAAAACAGTCTTTGCTCCAGGCACTCTGGGCGACTGGCTGGTCGCGGCGAAATATCTATAACAAAGCATTAACAAAGTGAAATAAAGCATAAAGCACTAATCGCTCGCTCAAACAATATCTCTCTCTCTCTCTCTCTCTCTCTCTCTCTCTCTCTCTCTCTCTCTCTCTCTCTCTCTCTCTCTCTCTCTCTCTCTCTCTCTCTCTCTCTCTCTCTCTCTCTCTCTCTCTCTCTCTCTCGCCTCAGCAATATGGCACGGAGGCAGCTGCTGCGAATAAGCTAAACTTAAATATAAGCGAATCAAGTAGATCTTAACTGGAATAGAATTAACAGAAAAACTGGATCTGTTCGAGAATCGAGTAAGAAACAAATAAAAAAAACTTTACTGCAAAAATGAGATTTCAAAATAACCTAATTAAAAAAGATCAAACAACTGATTTTACAGTGAGCATGGCAGATTAATATAGCCATGAGCAACTTGACTGGTCACATGATCGCTAAATATAACAAAATCAAATTAAAAACAAAAAAAACAAGAAAACAATAGCATCTTAGAAAACAGTTAGTGCTGTGTCACTTGACTAGAAACCATGCATGGGCGGTGTGAAATATTGCTGGACAGCACTTTACTGGCAGACAGAATGTGTGCGAGTGGAATAGTCAACAAAAACTCAGTAACGAAAAAATTATCAAAAAGAAAAAAAAAAGGTTTCTACAAATTTTACTCGCCTTCCCTATTACATCATTCTCAATCAAAGCTCCTGGGATCAAAACAGCGATGAAAATCGACCAGTGTTTACAATTTTATATGTCAGTGTTTCTTAATAAAAAAGAATGAATCTTAATAAAAAAAGAAACAAAAGCTTCCACCCCTATAAAGCTCGATGGACTTGCATTAAATGTGGTTCAATGCGCACTCAAAAAAAAAAAAAAAAAAAAAAACAACGTTATGGAACGAAGAAAGTACTACAGGCCAAGGATCAAGTTTTATAATAATACCGTAATTCTAAACTCACTTCCATCTTCTGTCACGGAGAATTCACCAGGATTTCTGCCGCACTGATTGTTAACTAGCACTCAATCTACAAAAAAAAAAACCAAAAAAAAAAAAAAAAAACCCACAACGGTTAGTTATGAGAAACGATGTTAAGCTCCGTTTTACTCGACTTTTCGAAAACTGTAACAAAAAGTTGGCTTCGCACCGCAGCCACAACAGTACAAACAACTTAATAATTAATTTATGTAAAGATGGTCTGACACACTTGATACAGTGCACCTCTCATCCACCGACGTGCATCTGGGTTAACGTTTGCCTTGTTGAGTGTTTATTTTTAGAATATCACCATCAGTCTGTCTGCAATGTGTTCCCTTGTTCAGCTCCGCGCAGTGACGTCATAACCTCTGTTTAGCATCACAATACTCACACGGATGTTGCCTCAAGTGCTTGATGATGTCATTAAAATGTAAGCTTTAACGTTTTTCTGCTTTACCATTCTGTGATCGCTTGTTTGTACTTTGTAATACTATTAGGACATGGATTTTATGGGTCAGAGCTGGAATCTTCTCGCACTTGAAGCTAGAGAATAAGTCACACAAGGTTCGCGTAATTGTTCAGCTGTCGAACATGTATCATTACAAATTGTAGTTATCTTTCTTTAAATTATCGTGATCTAATTATAACTCTGGTCCGTTTATTGCCAATCTGCATCAACACAACAATAACCAATCATGCTCTAGCTAGTCCAGGATGAGCTAGAAGAGATAGCAGAGAAAGATAGGAAGTATAGACAGGCAGAGAGAGAGAGAGAGAGAGAGAGAGAGAGAGAAAGAGAAAGAGAGAAAGAGAGAGAGAAAGAGAGAGAGAGAAAATGGGAGAGGAACAGAGGGATACAGGGAGGGAGACATGAAGAGAAATTATTCGAACAGATTAATGCATAGGCAAAGAGCTTGAGAAACGCAATGATTATTATCATGCTCTGGTTTTGGGGGGTTTTCCCCTCACCAAGGAATCCTTCGGTAAAGCATGGTACGATGGAGCTTCTCATCTCCTACTAGGATTCTTTGTTTAACCTGGAGAATAGAATTATTTAATCTCTATTGCATTCATGGACTTGACTGTGTTTAGCTTGAACAGCATCAATGCATTTTTTTTTCCCTCCGTAGAGCGAAACAATCTCTTTTCATCGAAATTTGGAGCTTGATACCCTCCTCAGTTGCTGCAAGCAGTCGGGATTTTGGAACTTGATACCCTCCTCAGTTGCTGCAAGCAGTCGGGATTTTGGAACTTGATACCCTCCTCAGTTGCTGCAAGCAGTCGGGATTTTGGAACTTGATACCCTCCTCAGTTGCTGCAAGCAGTCGGGATTTTGGAACTTGATACCCTCCTCAGTTGCTGCAAGCAGTCGGGATTTTGGAACTTGATACCCTCCTCAGTTGCTGCAAGCAGTCGGGATTTTGGAACTTGATACCCTCCTCAGTTGCTGCAAGCAGTCGGGATTTTGGAACTTGATACCCTCCTCAGTTGCTGCAAGCAGTCGGGATTTTGCATTTTATCAATTCAATTTTTTTCAATCCCTATTCTCTTTTCTCCTCAATTCGTTTTTGCATATTTTCAAACCTCTGGCACTCATCTTTTCGTGCTTCTGTTTTTTTTTTTTTCTTTCTTTCCACATCAACAAAATGTAACAACAAAGTCAGGTCTTATTATTTAACATTTTGGTGATTTTATTGCTTCGACGAATCGTATGATAGAACGTGAGGCTCAGAAACATAGGAAAAATACACACTGGATTGTTGCAAAAATATAGTGGTGAGAAGTTACAAGAAGTCTTCGACAGAAGGGCGTGAGTAACACTGTTTGCATATGTCACATCCCTGAAGGACAGGCATCAGAAGGGCAAAGTAGAAAAAATTACAACAGTTGCTAGAGCAAAGAACCAACACTGAGTGAAGTATGTAACAGGTTATAGAGAGATGTACAGAAACAACTAGAATATCGCATTAAAACCAATGGATATGTCAAGTCAGATGCCCGCGGCAGAGAGCTGCGCACGTGTAGCATGCTCAACCCGCAGGGCAAGTTGTGTAAACGTTAAAATATAAATAAGTACATACACACCGTGTACAGTGAAAAGATCACGTAACCTCATATGAACAATCCACACCCACCCACACAACCTGGATGACCATTTCCGGTCAACCCGAGTCACACCCTCAGTCATCTCTGACAAGCTCACATCACCTCTGTCTGCACGCTGGGTGCTCACCCAGAAGCCTCGGACAAACAAAACAGTCTTTGCTCCAGGCACTCTGGGCGACTGGCTGGTCGCGGCGAAATATCTATAACAAAGCATTAACAAAGTGAAATAAAGCATAAAGCACTAATCGCTCGCTCAAACAATATCTATCTCTCTCTCTCTCTCTCTCTCTCTCTCTCTCTCTCTCTCTCTCTCTCTCTCTCTCTCTCTCTCTCTCTCTCTCTCTCTCTCTCTCTCTCTCTCTCACCTCAGCAATATGGCACGGAGGCAGCTGCTGCGAATAAGCTAAACTTAAATATAAGCGAATCAAGTAGATCTTAACTGGAATAGAATTAACAGAAAAACTGGATCTGTTCGAGAATCGAGTAAGAAACAAATAAAAAAAACTTTACTGCAAAAATGAGATTTCAAAATAACCTAATTAAAAAAGATCAAACAACTGATTTTACAGTGAGCATGGCAGATTAATATAGCCATGAGCAACTTGACTGGTCACATGATCGCTAAATATAACAAAATCAAATTAAAAACAAAAAAAACAAGAAAACAATAGCATCTTAGAAAACAGTTAGTGCTGTGTCACTTGACTAGAAACCATGCATGGGCGGTGTGAAATACTGCTGGACAGCACTTTACTGGCAGACAGAATGTGTGCGAGTGGAATAGTCAACAAAAACTCAGTAACGAAAAAATTATCAAAAAGAAAAAAAAAAGGTTTCTAAAATTTTACTCGCCTTCCCTATTACATCATTCTCAATCAAAGCTCCTGGGATCAAAACAGCGATGAAAATCGACCAGTGTTTACAATTTTACATGTCAGTGTTTTAAATATTGTTAAGTATAACGTTGAGATCTGTAAATGGCAGAATCTTGTCAGAGTCGGGAAGAATGTTGAGATAAGTAAGTCTCGGGGGATCATCATTGATGTCCCCCTCCGTCAGGCCTCGGCAAACACGCAGAGGTGAAGCAATGTACAACAAACAACATTTGGAAAATTCTGCCAAATCTGAAACTAACATCATTTTTCCCTATTAAAAGTGTCACAACTGAACTACAACATGTTGTAAATTACACAGATGGTCACTTATCTGTTAGTATAAAAGCTTTCCCCAGTGGATTCTACATTTTCTTGCATAATTAATCAAAACTTAGAAAGGAGTCAGTGGTTATCACTTGTCTTGCAGTTCTGCTGAGGTAAACGTTAAAACATCATTCACTGGCTCTCTGCAATGTATACCTTTGAAATCTGTGTCTCGTTGTCGATGTGTGTGTTCTGGGGTGTGTACTGGGGATGTTAACATTGTGTCTAGGAGTTCTGGTGACACAAACAGCTACAGTGATGATTTGCTTGGCTGCAGCAGGAAGTCAGTAGGTCAAGAAACCCTCAGCTTGGGCAGCGACTGGATACCCGAACCTGGCGAGCAGTGCCATGATCGCCTTGGCAGGGCCAGTCAACATCGGACTCTTTTCTGTGGCCTGACTCCCCTCTTCATGGGAGAGTTCACAATTATACCCCTTAAAACAGAGTGCGGATTGAACCACATTTAATGCAAGTCCATCGAGCTTTATAGGGGTGGAAGCTTTTGTTTCTTTTTTATTAAGATTCATTTGTTTTTGGGCTCATGGCGCTTCATGTGGAGGGCGAGATGGTCGGACCTGGCGAAGCTTCTCTCGCAGACGTCACAGCTGAACGGCTTGGCACCGGTGTGCTTACGTATGTGACGTGTCAGCTCGTCTGACCGCGCAAACCGCCAGCCGCAGGTTGGAATGTGACACTTGTAGGGTTTCTCTCCAGTGTGGATTCTCTGGTGAGCCTTTAGGTGGGAGCTCTTCGTGTAGGCTTTCCTGCAACCTGCATTATGGGAAACAAGGAAAAAAAAAACATATGTTGCGTTAGTGCGAGTGAAGTGTGTATCTTCCAGCGATATACATGCACATGTAATAGCGACACTGTACAATGATGGCTTTGCATTTAAACTCAGGTAAATGGGACAGTGGCAAAGAGTGAACTTTGAACTTTGTGATCATTAATCACATAGCTAAGTACTTCTACTTAAGTCATTGCCATAGGGGTTTACACGATTTGGTACTTAAGATCTTCCCAACCCTACCCCCCCCCCCCAAAAAAAAAAAAAAAAAAAATCACCAGGCGCGCTGAGCACCTCGTAAAGCCAGGGCGGCCTAAAGATAGACCACAGGTCACTGGTCATCAGATTGCAATTTGGTGTTATAATGAATGACCTTTGACCCAAATTTTATTACAGGCGGTGGTGGTGGATGAACGACATTTCCTGTTCTACTTGCAGCAGTGAAAACTTGCGGTGGAGGTGAAGAGACACGATGCGCCACGTGGTGCTGTATTAAGTAACAGCTCTCTAGGTCCTACCACTCAGCTCCCGCTCGCTTAAGATGCTCGGTTAGTGCCGAGCAAGAGACTCGTGATGTGTTCTACATGCATAGATATGAAATCAGAGGTTGAGATAGAGCAGGTCATGTTGAAACAGTTAGAGAGAGAGAGAGAGTGAGTGAGACAGAGAGAGAGAGTGAGTGAGTGAGTGAGAGACAGAGAGAGAGAGCGAGAGAGAAGTGAGTGAGAGAGAGAGTGAGTGAGAGAGAGAGAGAGAGAGAAAGAGAGAGAGAGAGAGAGAGAGAGAGAGAGAGAGAGAGAGAGAGAGAGAGAGAGAGAGAGAGAGAGAGAGAGAGAGAGAGAGAGAGAGAGAGAGAGAGAGAGAGAGAGAGCGCATTAGCCTCAGTTGACTGTACTGACCAGGGAAGGAGCAGTAGTGGATCCTCCGTTTCTCCAGCTCCGGGTTGTTCTTGCGGTTGTACTTGATGGTGGAGCAGCCAGGGTGGGTGATCGGCTGCTTCCTGGGACGGTCCGACTTGCTAGACTTGGCGCTACTAGAGGGGGGCGTGGTTGATGAAACCATGGCAACGGTGACAGGAAGGGAGGGGCTTGCACTGTTTATCATAACGGGTTGCGGGTAGATGTGCTGAGATTGCAGAGCTTGGTGGTGATGGTGGTGTTGATGGCTGTGCTGGGAGATGATGTTGCTACTGCTGCTGCTGGCGCTCGTGGAGGTGATGATGTTGCTGAAACCTTTACTGCCGGGGTATGGTGGGGGCGGGGTCAAGCGGAGGCTGACGTTACTGCTGCTGCTGCTGCTGCTGCTGCTGCTCGGACTGCCGGGCTGGGAGTTGGGAGGGGTTGGGGGCATGAACAGGTTGGGCACGACGTGAGGGGCGTTGGGCTGGTTCAAGAAGTTCGTGGGAGGGGCGGACATTTGATGGTACTGCAACGGCGATGAAGACGATGGTGACGGTGAAGAGGAGGAGTGCATGTGGGAGCCTAAACTGACCACGCCTCCACTGGTACTGGCTGTGTGGCGGAGGGTCACTTGGCTCTTGGGATAACTGCTGCTGCTGCTGCTACTGCTGTTGTGAAGTGACTGACAATGGCTGAAAGGCATTTTGCTGGATGAAGATGCGATTTGGGAGGTGAATATCGAGTTGACGCCTATACTGCTGCTGCTGGTACCACTGCCCATGTTACTGGTCACGCCAAATGGGTTGGTCATCTGTTGCTGCGGGAACAGAAAATTGTCCAAGGTGGTCGTGATGGTATTAGAAGAAGGGGCCAGAGATGTGGAGAACTGGCATGACGGTTTCTCCACACACTCCATCGGTTCAGACTTGATGCTGAAGACGTTGTGGAGGCTCTGGCTGCAGGCTGACCGCCGTCCAGCTGTGGCTGTGCTGGTCTCGCAAGGCATGCTGTTGTTGTCCACCATGTTCATGCTGGCCGTGAGGTCCTCCCACATGGAGTCTGACGACGTCGTGGCCGTGGCTCCGGCGACAACGCCAGACAGGTAAGGGGCCAGAGGGTTGGAGCCCGCACTGCTCGCCTGGATCACCGAGCTGCAGATCGTGGAGTCCACGTCGAAGACATCTACTGGATCAGAGTCGAAGGTCACCATCGCTGGCGTGACTGTTGCGTCATCGTCCTCGAAGGTGGCATCTTCCTCCTCCTCCTCCTCGGGCTCTTCCTTGACCCAGATCTTCTCGCCTGCTGATTGGTTAGCCGAGGGGGCGTGTCCGTCTCCCGTGACCAGACTGCTGGTACTGCCGGCAGTGCTGGAGGTGAGTCCGAAGAACTCCTCCACCAGGGAGGAACTCGTCCTCCTCGCGCTGTCGTCTCCAAACAGCGCCCTCTTCTCGGCAGCGTTGAGCATCCTGCCGGACCCGCCCGCCTGCGCCAGGCCGCACACAGCCCGAGAGGGAACCACGTGACCTTGGCCTTGGACTCCGGCGCCGCGCATGACCGCCCTGCCGAGGTTAGAGGGCATCTTCTGGGGATCCCCGAAGAAATCGTCTATAACCGAGGCGCTTTCCCTGCGAGCGTTTTTCAGATGGTGTGGGGTGGGCGGCACGTCACCGGAAACCAGGTATTTGTCGAGAGCTTCCGCTACCTGCAGGCAAGAAAGAAGACAAAACGTGAGCATAATCAGGTATTTGTGCCATTTACGCTCCGCGTCCCTCTACATGGGTGGGAAGTTTGACAAACATGATGCAGAAAAAAAAAAAAAAAAGATATAGAAGAGAACGATCCACTGGGCCAAGAGAAAAAAAACTAGGATGCAAGGACAGAAGATAAAGTAATAAAAACGTTATTCACTGCACTGTCCGAACTAACCAAGACGCCGCCTGCGTACTCGATTTGCCCTATTTACACCGCCGCTCTAAACAAAGCCCAGGTTGAGAATTTTGTCACGCCTGACGCTATCAGGGGAGAAACGGGAGTGGGTGTGGGAGGTGCTTGCTAGGAAGGTCACGTGTTAGCTAATTCCTATCAACAGAAGAAGATAGTATAATTCAGAATTCTGACAGATTGGTTTGTTTCGTTTCTATGAGTGCGGAGGCGTAGCAAAAATGATTAAAACAAAAACAAAACAAAACAAAATTTCTGGCCAGACAAAGATTCTTGAAGATGAAGAACCCCAGACAGCGCTCAGCTCGCGAAGTGATTATCTTTGTGGAGACCAGAAATAGAACAAGCGATTTCACGGGGAGATTAGGGCTAATTTTATCTTCAGTGCTGATTCACGTCCCCCCCCCCCTCTCTCTCTCTCTCTCTCTCTCTCTCTCTCTCTCTCTCTCTCTCTCTCTCTCTCTCTCGACTATTCTCAGAGGTACCGAATTAAGAACTCGACCGTTTTCGCTCTGGGACATCTCAAAGTGCGAAGTTGATTTCCTCTCCTCCAGATCAATGGCGTTAAAGTACACACACCCTCCCTCCCCCTTTCTCGCTCCTTCCTTCTTTCTTGCTTTATCTAACTGTGACCGTCCCAAGTATTCACCTCTCTCCCTCCCCTCTGTGATTCCACCCAGTCCGTGGCGGCCGCTTGAACGTTCAAGTCAACAACATGTTTACGTCCTAAGTTGTTAGGACAGTCCGGTCTTGGCAGATCACCCCGTTCAACACAGATCTATATTTAGCACCGTGTCATTGATACGTGTTTCACGTACATCCTAGAGTTTGTTTTTCTCGTTACTGCCGGCGCGTTAACAACCCTGTCATCTGCCCTTTCTTAGGACATTCTTACACAATTCTGTGAGAGAATCTTCCGGCTAGATGGACGCTGTGACAAACCTAGATCTGGGACGACGCACTACAGAGGCCAGGTCTGTGTGACCTACCCGCCTCACACAGGCCTTAAAAGTGCAGGTGTTTGAAAGGGTTCGACTGGAATAGGTTTGACGCAATCCTTTGGATGGGGGGAGCGCAAGTTTTGTAATAACCTGGGGGTAAGCAGTTGGAAGGACAAAGCAAGAAATGATTCCTGATGTTTGAATGAAATTTTTCCAGATATGTTGTATCCATTATAGAGTCAAGATCAAAATCTGTTTTACATTATTCTATCACCACAAATATTAGCGAGTAAATACGAGTCTACTGCCGGCCAAATCTTACCACTCCGCTCCGCCCATTACAAGCCCTGAAATAATTCTAACCTCCTCCTACACTCCCTAAACAAAATTCTGTTATATTCTGTTTCAGTTATGCTTCGGACATTCCTAATTTTCATTGAAAAAAAAATTTATGTGGAGTTAAAAATAGCTACACAAAAATTTAATCGGAATTTTCATCGATCTCATCTACATTAGAATAGCCATACTTCACGGCTAAGTGGTGCCACGCCTTACAGGCTTAGCCTGTCTAAGAAATTTGGTGTAAGAATCTGCTTCCTGTGGTAGAGGGTATGTGTTCTTAAATCTAGCCGTGTGGTCATGATTATAAAACTCTCAATACGTTTCTTATAAAAACGGATGTCATGTCTATTTATACTGCTGCTGTATCATCCTTAGGGTGAATCAAACGATTCTGGCATTGAGACATGAACTAATGACTGCGCAAAATGGTGTCAAATTCCCCATGCTATGGCTGTGTTTACAGCTTTACCGGTAACCGGGTATTTGAACCACAACAGCGGGTTGTTGAAAGAATGTTCTGAATACACGCTCTGCTGCCATGCGACCCCGATTAACCGTCGAGGCGCTACAAGTGCGGAGCCGCACAGGCGCATAACACCTCGTGTGTCGCAATCTCGCCGGGGTCAACTTCCATATATGGGCAACGGGCTTCCGATCTCACGGTCCGCAGCCCCTTTCATTCAAGCAAGGAATGTCTGCTGTACCGCTTTAGCAAGTCATTCACATTCCAACAGCGGCAGATTACCCTCAACTCCAAACACGTTTTATCTGTTCTCCAAATAGCAACCACCTTGATGAGGCAACCATTCAGTCTACGCGCCTCCCCAACCGCTGTCCTCAAGGTCCCCTAAGCCAGCAAGCTCAAGTCTTTTTCTCCGTTATAGAAGATCGCTCGCGAACCAGGGATTCTCAAACTGTTCCAAAGCCCCCAACACTACTTCGGTTTTCAACTAGAAGAACTAAATAAGTTGCGAAGAAACATACAATATACAACAAATTTGTTGCAGATTCTCACAGAAAGAAGCAGCAGTATATCTTTCAGGTGGTGGCACTGTGCCAGACGATAAAAGTAAGGAGTAAAACAATGAAGCCGGAGAAGTGCTGGAATGTGTAACAAAGCCCATGGTGCAGAATGGTGCCGAGCCGCGCATGCCTCGCGCCAGCTGACTTTTTGTGAATGAAGTGAACATGACGAAACGTGTAGCCGGATTTCGCGGCGTAGATCAGAGTTCGTTCATTCATAAAACAGTACGGTTTTACCGAGTTGCCCTCGGCAGATATACCCACCCACCCACACACTATCTCTCTCTCTCTCTCTCTCTCTCTCTCTCTCTCTCTCTCTCTCTCTCTCTCTCTCTCTCTCTCTCTCTCTCTCTCTCTCTCTCTCTCTCTCTCTCTCTAGCTGGTTTCTTCTCCGTTAATCTCAGCTAGCTGTGATCAGTAAACACTTAACATTTCATTGCTGATGTCTAGGGTTATAATGTTTTGCAATAAATTAGCTAAAGCCGGATACAGGCCTACTTCCTTTTCAACAATACTATAAAAACTTGTTTTCTCCGAAACATTCGTTAAAAAATACCATTTGTTTTCTTCGAAACATTCATGTCATTATAATATTTAAATACTCCTAGCTAGACTCAAGGCTCATGATAGTGATTTTGGGGCGCTGATTTCTTGAGTCAAGGCAGATTATGGTTATAGCAAGTGATCAAGTTGTAGCGGTTATAAGATAGTAACTTCTATCTGGATCTTCCCGAAATAGGAAGTCTTTATGGTGTGTAGTGCACGATCTATACCCCCCCCCCCTCCCCCAACCTGTCAATCCAACAGCCGCTGGGCTAGATTAACCCTAACACCACACTCAATGATGAGGAAGTGACCGCTGGTCATCTTACAACTGACCGTGACTATCGTGTGTGACCATCAGGACCCCAGGCGCTACTAATCATGACTGCCTTGTGTTGCCCTCTTACAAGCTCGGGTTCACAAAACCTGACAGAAACTTGGGGAAACTTGTAACTTGATAATCTTGGTTAAAATTGTCATCATCGGTAGACACACTTAACTTCGGCTTCTTCTTCTTCTTCTTCTTCTTATTATTATTATTATTCTTATTATTATTATTATTATCAATCGCAAGGACGGTTAGAAATAGGAAGAAAAATAAATAAAGAAAAAAAAACACGTATAAAGAAGTAAAAAGGAAAAAGAAAACCTTTGCAAACTCCAGCCTTAAAATTGAAACTATTATGCTAATAAAAGAAATGTGGAGAAAAACGATATTTCGTGGGTGAGGGAGAGAGAGAGAGAGAGAGAGAGAGAGAGAGAGAGAGAGAGAGAGAGAGAGAGAGAGAGAGAGAGAGAGAGAGAGAGAGAGAGAGAGAGAGAGAGAGAGAGAGAGAGAGAGAGAGGGGTGGGGGTGGGGGGCGGAAGTCCTCATTTTCCTTGTCGGCTGGCTGGATAAACTAACAAGCGAGAGAGAGAGACAGAGAGAGAGAGAGAGCGCCGGGGTCTGGGTTTTCCCCAACCTTGCTACGTAGTTGATGCGCATGATGAGTCACGCTCTCTTGCCTTGACTGTGTAGAAACGAGGCCTTGAGAGAGAGAGAGAGAGAGAGAGAGAGAGAGAGAGAGAGAGAGAGAGAGAGAGAGAGAGAGAGATCTGTAAAGGCAAAAATAACTACTCGTCATCTACAGCTAATCAAACAGCCTAACATCTTAAGTAGCGTCAAAAACATTAAAACATTACAAATACTGAGATAGCTTATCAAATATTTATTTTGGCAGGGGTAAAATTTCTATTTCTGGCTGGAATTTAAAGCATAACAAAACCGGCATAATGTTTCTTCTAACAGTACATAACTTCATCTGCTTCCAATCTCAAAATTAGTTAACCTTGTTTTCAGTACAGCTTCCGTTGATTATAATACCGGTATAAAGAAGGATAAAATAAGTGAAACTTTCAACAATGTTAAAAAAAATGGGAAATAAAAAGTCGGAAAAAAATAATCAAAATTGCAGGAAACGAGATATTCAGAGTTCAGTTTTCTTTTCCCTGTTTAAACTTCACCTAACGAGGTCACTGGAATGTTCCTTTGTGGCATTTTGGTTTCTATTCTTAGACCAGAGATGCACGCAGCAATTTTCGACGTGTGCGAAGTAGGCAAGACTTGATTGGAGCGCCGGCTGGAGGCAGATAATTTGTTCTAGCTCAGCAGTTGCATAACTAGGGCAGAAAGGCCTAGTACTTGTACTGGGGGGGGGGGGGGGTTGTTCTAATTATTCTATCAATACTCTCTAAACAGAAAGAAGATCCCGACATACATTTCACTGCTATTCTCGTCTCTCCGTGCACCTTGACTTTTCCTTATCATGTCGTTGATTGGCTGAGATTTGCATGCATGTTGGGTAATCACACTGCATGTCGGATGCGGGTTATTGGGTTAGGGTTAGGGTTAGAGAATTATCTTAGACCTTAATTTGCTTGTTCTCGAGACAGATTTGGCTGCGTGACACAGTGAATTCCCTGTCATTATGGTTTATTTATGAAATACATGCCAGTCACTGCGAGTTTATCTCGCAAACAAACTTGACTTCTGCTGTACTGGCAATATCGCCCGTTAAGAGAACTCTCTACATCTAATACCATTCATCGCTTCTATATATGTGTACTTTAATATTTGACAACCTCCTCTTTAGTATGTATCTTTTCTTTGATAAACATTTCATGATTTAAAAAATAAAAATTAATACCAACTTTTATCTACCGATATTAAATAAATTTTTTTTTGATGATTTGTCATCATTCAAAGTGTGCGGTAGAAAATTACTTCGCATGAAACTTCAGCTGGCAACAAGAAAATAAATTTAACTAAGAAGTTGAAGACACAAAAGATATAACAAAGTATGACTACGACAAACTTCAATTCACCTATATTCAACTATTATGCCAGTACTTTAGAGCAAAGGTTTACACCTAACGCCTCAACTTTCTTATTCTACCAATATTTCCTACACAACATCGAGCCTCTTGCGAGGCTGGTGTATGTAAGAAAGTCTTAAGCCTGCAATAGATAAGGACTTGAAGAGGCCGAGATAAAACAGGCCAAGCGGCTAGAACTAGCGATGGAGTTACATCTTAAGGACTCTAGCAATGTTGCACAACTGCAAGAAAATGTTCAAACAAGTTCAGCTGGATAGATAGCTGCATGACTCAGGCAACAACGGTCATGGGACGGAGACTCCATGTTGCTGATTGACGATTCTAAATGGCCTCAATCATGACAAAACTTGAGAACCGTCGAGGGTCACCCCCCCCTCGTCCTATGGGTACTGTCGTGTGAGATGATCGATAGGTCCAGAAAAACAGGTCCCGAGTGCTGGGTTTTCCCCATCGTCGGACCCTCTCGGCTGGGCAGCGAGCCAAACGGCTCGGGAAGGTTCAATTAATGACAACTTTGGATAATCGGTAATCAGGATTTGAGAGGCTTAAAAGCCGAGGGAAGTCATCATTAGTTCTGAATTAATCAGAATGATTTAAGTTTCCCTGTTTCAATCTGAATCCGGGTTGACATGCTTTTTTTTTTTAATGTAATCAGCTTAAAAAAAAAAAAAAAAAAACATTATAAAACCCTTTCTGCAAGAGAGGACAATCCGGGTTGAGTGCAGCTAAAGTCAAATCCTGACTGAGAATCTAGATTTTAGATCTCGACATGTCACCTCATTGACTGAAGAGACCATTATTGATAATCTAATTATATTTACATTCAAATCAAGAGTAAGCAACGAGATCTAGATCTAGGCCTACATAAAGATCCAGATTCCAGAAAAAGGCCTAGATCTAAAGAAATCTACGGTCTACAGAGAAAGTTAAACTAAATCTGAAACGGCATCGAATTCCTTTGATAATTTTCAATCTAAATGTTTGAAACCAGACCAGAAAATAAGAAAATTTTTACTATCATTTCTAATGACTTACATGGTGTGCTTGATCCGGCTGGACTTGAAAGAACAAATCGGGCACAATCTGGTCATCAATTGTCCCGGCTGTTGATATGTTGGGTATATTACTTGGCCGTAAAACTTGAGCCATTCCACTCAGGGATGGGTTAGAAAACAAACTCTGAATCAAATCCAAGAAAATCTACAACACAAGAAGACAACTAGAGTTAGATCTAGGTCTAGATTGAGCGTAAGTTAGAATCGTGTGGAAAGTGTTGACATCAACAAGTTGGCAAACGAAATGAAAAAGAACTGAAGTTACTGGGCTTCTTGTAGTCCGATAAGAATGAACGGTGAGAACAGTCGTGTGGCGTGCGCACCAAAAGTGGGAGAGAGCGGGGTTGGCAGTGCGACCTCGCGCAGTTTTCTCTTTGCACTTTACAGAGGTTAGAGAAGGTTTCTCTCTCTTGGCGATGTCTAGTCGCACAGCGCAGTGGCGAACTCTCTCACGCCTGTGTGTGACGCATGCGCTGAAGGGTTGTTGTTTTACGCTACGACGTTACTACTCTACTCAAGCTCCCATTTGTGAATGGAAGTCAGCGGTGCAGCTATTTTAAGATCTATCGTCATGGGATAAGGGGCGGAGCTTGTGAAAAATAGGTTAAGTTGTTTACGTCTCTACCCGAGCAAAGTCGAGGTCATGATGTTTTGCTGCCAGCTTTGTAGAAGCTTCTCTCGTTCTCTGCTCATTTTATATCGAAAAACTTGTTGGCAAGAAAAGGTCCCTTGCGTTCAGGACCAACCAGAAAAACGTAGCCTGAAGCTGTATCAAACGAAAATTTCGAGGAGCAAAAATTACATCAAAGTCACGCTGTAGGCTGTTGCGCAAGTGCTGTTAAGATTTCTGTGAAAGGTTATGACGCAGAAGGTCAAAGTGTGACGTGTCACGCAAGAGAGTAACAGCGAGCAAAACAACTAGGCCGAGACGTGAGGCGGGTGCACAAAATATATCAATCTATTTTTAGACGTTCCTCTTTGCTCTTCAGTTAATCCGGATCAAAGTCTGAGCTAATATTGTATGTTGTCTCGCGGCTTTGCCATAATAAATGAGAAAGCGGTCAGGGCAAATAACCATTATGTTCAGACTTTCATTGAGTCGTGTAAGACATTAAGTCTGTTTTTTAAGTCATGTTTACCCTGTGCCTAATGTGTTTATTACTTTATTCAATCTTGCATTGGAAATCTTTAAAACAAGAAGATACGAGCAAAAGGAAGAGGAGAATGGAGAGACGGGGAAGAGGAGAGAGATAGATAGATAGATAGAGAGAGAGAGAGAGAGAGAGAGAGAGAGAGAGAGAGAGAGAGAGAATGAAGAAATCTAAATGTAGATAAGATTCTCTCACTCGGGTTTTGCTCAGATTATTTGATTGATTTCCCGACTTCTGCATTTCCCCAAGAATCTAACGTTAAGTGCGGAGTCTAAGAAACCTTCTCTTTATGTCTTGTAAGAATCTAAGGTTAAGTGCGGAGTCTAAGAAACCTTCTCTTTATGTCTTGTAAGAATCTAAGGTTAAGTGTAGAGTCTAAGAAACCTTCTCTTTATGTCTTGTAAGAATCTAAGGTTAAGTGTAGAGTCTAAGAAACCTTCTCTTTATGTCTTGTAAGAATCTAACGTTAAATGCAAAGTCTAAGAAACCTTCTCTTTATGTCTTGTAAGAATCTAACGTTAAGTGCGGAGTCTAAGAAACCTTCTCTTTATGTCTTGTAAGAATCTAACGTTAAGTGCAAAGTCTAAGAAACCTTCTCTTTATGTCTTGCTTCCATCTATCAGATTTATTCAGCGGCCGAGTTTCAGGAAGGATCTAGAATCGTTTTATCGTCTCTATTGTTTGAAACCGCCCAAGTTTTGAACGTATAATGCGCTAGAGATCTAACAACTCATCCCACACTTCTCCCTTCTCTCTCTCTCTCCCCAACAGACAGACAGACAGACAGACAGACAGACATAGCGGATTTCACCGCAGCCTAACAAAGCACAGTCACTGGTTCTAAACAAACTATGCTCTCAGAGTCAGATTGTCCATGGTGTGCATAGGATAAACACGTGACACAAGCTTGCTATTTATAGCCACCACGCGCGGTGAGTAAAGCTATCAACTAGATGTAGCAGTTGCGCATGCGATAAGGCCCGCCCTGACTCACATTTTTTTTTATTTATTTCGGTTTTTTTCACCCCCCCCCCCCCCCTCTTTTTTCTACAAAAATATGGGCAATACTATTGATGAAGCTATATTTTATATACAGCGCATTGGAGGAAACTTGTGTGCTAATGTACGCAGCAATAAATATGATTATTATTTTACAAGCTCGACCGCATACACATTTCTTGGGAGACAAGTTGAGAAACAATTTTGGTTAGGTCTAAGTAACAGCATACCTGAAATCATACTTCTATGTTAATTTATTCACATCTGCATCATTTTATCCAGATCACATAAGTAGTAATTTTGATACCTGGTCATGGGTCGTGACCTCTGTCCAACATAGAGTGAACTCTGTCCAACATAGAATGATTTAGAGGACATTTCGATTCATATTGTTATCTTGTAAAATTTCCTTCTTCGCATTACTGCATTTCACATCATTTTATTTTCTGTTTACTTTGCTTCGCGCACCGCTGAGCATTATTAGTGACCCCCCTGGCGGTTGAACGCGGGGATCTAGATCTAACAGGATTTTTTTAAAATCTAGATGCTGGTCGGACGAGGGGGCTTAACAAAAAAAAATCTTTATAATTTTATCTTGTACTATGGCATGATCCTTGGGATCGCCACATGAAGAGAAATTTTCAGTCACTGTACATAAAATCTGAGTCTAAGTTCGCACAATTTTGTTGTAAAGTTTTTCTCACCCTGAGTCTCATTGTCTGAAACATGCCTCACTTTTTTTTTTTACGTTCGTTACTTTCTTTAATTGACTTTTGCATCTCCTGAGCTCGTAGTCATGCAGAGAGATTGCTGTAGGTTTTGTATCAAGCAAATTATTTCTCACCTTCGTAAAACAATGTGCAAGGGTTACACAGTGATACGTAGTTTCTTTTCGTTTATATCAGCAGAAAACTACACCCGTTCACCTTTGACACGAGAGCTGGGGGTGAAGATATTACCGCAGACTTGATCTCTCCAAGCGCTCTGCTCTGGCAGCGGCTCCGACCGCCTTCTTCCGGTTCAGGGGATGCAGCAGAAGTCAGTGAGCCGGAAACACGCCCCTCTAGTGAGTCAGGGTACAGTCCTGTAAAATCTCTCTCTCTCTCTCTCTCTCTCTCTCTCTCTCTCTCTCTCTCTCTCTCTCTCTCTCTCCCTCTCTCTCCCTCCCTCTCTCTCTCTCTCTCCCTCCCTCTCTCTCTCTCTCTCTCTCTCTCTCTCTCTCTCTCTCTCTCTCTCTCTCTCTCTCTCTCTCTCTCTCTCTCTCTCTCTCTCTCTCTCTCTCTCTCTCTCTCTCTCTCTCTCTCTCTCTCTCTCTCTCTCTCTCTCTCTCTCTCTCTCTCTCTCTCTTTGTTTCATTTAATCCTTCAAGTAACATTTTGTCCCTGACAATCTAATTCTATCCTCTTTGTTTTTTCCCGTTGCTAAATTTTCTCCATTTCGACCTCTCCTTCTTTCTCCTCTGTCTCTCTCTCTCCCTCTCTCTCTCTCTCTCTCTCTCTCTCTCTCTCTCTTTTCCTCCCTCCCTCCTTCGCACACATACATACGCACAAACTAATGTTTACTCATGCTCAAACGTAATTTTCTATCGCAAACAAGCCGCTTTCTGAAAGCCAGACCTCACGCTAATCCCATAATCCAAGCACCCTAATCCCACAACGGGCATAATCTTCTATCAAACTGATCCGACAAGGACTCAACAAGCATGAGATCTGCTCCTGTTGATCTTCACGTACTGCACTCTAATCACATGTTGCCTCTATGAGCAGCCAATAGGCGCAAGGTCGGTGTGTCTGCATGTAACAGAGAGGACTGGATCTAATGCGACCTCGGCTGATTATACAAAGATAATGAACCGTGTAAGGAAATCTAAGCCTCGTCTTAGACGCCTCTAACAACATTTATCTGAGTTTGATCGCGTGTCCTTGCATTGAAATCAGGCCAGAGTGATGGCCGGCTCGCCCGTAGATCAACAACCCTACAGGAAACAATGGGGAGAGTCTTACACTGGGGTTGCGTGGGTGTTTTGTCCGAAAACACAGACCACTACTTCCTCCTTGTTCAGGTCATCGTTTGCCTTTCTTGTGTTTCACAGAGATCGGAGGGCACAGAGGAAACTCATAAATATGAGACTAGATCAGATCAGAGGCCTCAACATTTACATAACATAAAACTTAGCTGTCTTGAAATAAAACTGTTTTCCCTACCATTCTCTCTCTCTCTCTCTCTCTCTCTCTCTCTCTCTCTCTCTCTCTCTCTCTCTCTCTCTCTCTCTCTCTGTGTGTGTGTGTCTCTGTCTGTGCGTGTGTGTCTCTGTCTCTTTGTCTCTGTCTCTCTGTCTCAGTGTCTATGTCTCTTGATCTGTGTCTCTCTCTCTATCTCTCTTTCACTCTCTCTCTTTCTCACTCTCTTTCACATCTCTCTCACTCTCTTTTTCTCTCTGTCTCTCTATCTCTGTCTGTCTCTTTCTCTCTCTCTCTCTCTCTCTCTCTCTCTCTCTGTGCGTGTGTCTCTCTGTCTCTTTGTCTCTGTCTCTCTCTGTGTCTATGTCTCTCTGTCTGTGTCTCTCTCTGTCTCTTTCTTTATCTCTCTCCTTCTCTCTGTGTGTGTGGTCTCTCTTTCTGTTTCTCTGTCTCTCTCTGTCACTCTCGCTGTCTCTCTCTCTTTGTCTCTCTGTCTCTCTCTCTCTGTGTTTCTGTCTGTCTCTCTCTGTCTGTTTCTGTCTCTGTCTGTCTCTCTTTCTGTCACTCTCCCTCTATCTCTCTCTGTCTCTCTCTCTGCCTTTCTCTGTCTCTGATTCTCTCTGTCTCTCTGCCTGTCTGTCTGTCTGTCTGTCTGTCTGTCTGTCTGTCTGTCTCTCTCTCTCTCTCTGTCTGTCTCTCTCTCTCTCTGTCTCTCTGTCTGTCTGTCTGTCTGTCTATCTGTCTGTCTGTCTGTCTGTCTGTCTCTCTCTCTCTCTCTGTCTCTCTCTCTATCTGCCCCCTCCCCCCAACCTCTCCTGTCCCGGCCCTCCACATCTCCTCTGAAGGACAGAATAGGTGTACATCACAATGATCGATGGTTTTAGTTTCACCACAGATTATCAGCTGATGGGGGACAAAGACTGAGAGATGAGTTGGAGACAAGGCGACACGCCGATTTGGGTGGCTGCGATAAAGGATGTTGAGGAAACAAACGAAAAAAGGGAAAGCGGGGAGGGTGGCCTTGCTGTACTTTGGACTTCCTTATTTTAGCTTCTAAAGTCCTCGAATTAAACCCTAAGCAGTCAGCGAAGCTGAAGGCTGTTAAAACCTTTGATCCTTGCGTCCTGGCCAGAATGATTTGGGTTTCAGAAACACAACATTCAATAAGCCGCATGTCAGAAACGATGTACATGTATTTATATCTGGACAGCCATTTTAGGCTGGGTTTTGTTTGTTTGTTTGTTTGTTTGTTTTTGTTTTGTTTGTTTTTTTGATAAGCGAGGACAGGCCTCCAGCCACATTTCGTAAGCAGATTAGTTAAAGGATTAAAATAAACTGTGTCTGCATGGACTGGAGAGGGGTGACCTCCTTGAAGGCCACCCAGCCAAACAGGGGTAATCTGTCCTGATTGATTGACAAGACAAATTAATTGATTGATTGGTTGATTGATTGATGGGGCAGAAAAAAATATAATCCGATCGGACAGAGAAAATATTAAAATAGAAACAACTTGTAGTTATATGGAGGCTCTTTCTCTGTAGTGTTTTGTCGATTCATTCTATTACAAAGTGATTTAAACGATTTTCTTATTTCCTTCCCTCGTGATTACATTTTGCTTCGATCTTTTGTAAGGGAAGTATATTCTGAAATTAAGATCTATTAATATGTCCAGATTATAGCTCCTTAATGCTATCTCTCTCTCTCTCTCTCTCTCTCTCTCTCTCTCTCTCTCTCTCTCTCTCTCTCTCTCTCTCTCTCTCTCTATCTATCTATCTATCTATCTATCTATCTATCTATCTATCTCTCTCTCTGTGCGTGTATCTGTGTGTGTGTCTATTTCTCTGTGTGTGTCTATCTGTGTGCGTTTGTGTGGTATATCTCTCTCCCTCTCTCTCTCTCTCTCTCTCTCTCTCTCTCTCTCTCTCTCTCTCTCTCTCTCTCTGTGATTATCTCTCTTTCTCTCTCTCTTGCTCTCTTTCTCTTTCATTCTCCCTCTCTATCTCTTTTTTCTTTCTCTCTCTCTCTCTATCTTGCCCACTCTCTGTTGTTATTTTCCCAACCCATCACTAATCTGAGCCAGGAGTAAGGAATTAAAGTGATTTCTTTCTAAATTGTTTTGAGAAGATGATTCGATTATTTCAGAAACGTTTTTGCGTTCTCTATCACCAACCCATGCAAGCTACCTAAGTTAGTGTGTGGAAAAGGGTCAGAAAAAAAAAATGATAAGTGAATCTTAAGAATTTATCGTTGCCTAAGTCTCCCTCAGATCATTTACGGAAAGAGACGGAGATTCCCGGAAACTTTCGCTTGAAAATGTCTTTCGTACAAGACTTTAACTGGTTTATTTTCGAAACGGTTTTTTTTTTTTTAAATAAGGATATCGCACATGAGACTCATCATTATTTCAAAAACAGTTCAGACTGATCTAGGAGCTTTTGACGCACAGTTTTTGTGTGATCAAAATACACGCTTTTACACATCTAGAAATTAAATTTTCTGTTTTTCTCCGTTCTCGTGACTTCCTGGCTGTCACCTGTCACCTGTCACCTGTCTCGTGTTTGCCCAAGACCCCGCAAGTCTATGGTAGTGACAACCTGAACGCTCGCAGTGAGGCATGTGTACTCACCTACTGGTCTATTCCTGACTCGTGTTACTGCTGCCCCCATCAGTACAGCCGAACTAACCAGAGTCATGGCGACTGGTTCTGAATCTAGGGTTAAAATGTTTTAGGAAGGCGTTCCTTCACCTCCACCATTTTTCTCTGCTCTCTAAAGTCTCCTTCTAATCATCATCTTTTCGGTCTCTCTCCCTTTCCCTCTCTCTTTCTGCCTTTCTTCTTTTCTATATCCCTATTTTTTTCCTCTTTCTCTTTCCACATTTTTTGTCACGATCTATTTCTACCTGCCTCTCCTTAAACAATTATTTTCATTTTTATATCTAACTGGAGTTTCTATCGTCGCAATGCAGAGTAATCGCACGGAATACAATTTAACTTCTATATTTATGGACGGGCCATTAGGGGTCAGACTGTCTCAGATAGTTCACACACATCAGTGAAGATTGTCCCTAGCTTCAGATGAAGATGATAGGATGTTGACAAAACCATCCGTTACTATTGAGCAGGCTCCTTGGAGACAAGCGGAGGAAAAGATAGATGTATAGATAGACTGACAAAGAGACGGAGCCAGAGAAAGAGAAAGACAAGCGGAGGAAAAGATAGATGTATAGATAGACTGACAAAGAGACGGAGCCAGAGAGAGAGAAAGACAGGCGGAGGAAAAGATAGATGTATAGATAGACTGACAAAGAGACGGAGCCAGAGAAAGAGAAAGACAAGCGGAGGAAAAGATAGATGTATAGATAGACTGACAAAGAGACGGAGCCAGAGAGAGAGAAAGACAGGCGGAGGAAAAGATAGATGTATAGATAGACTGACAAATAGACGGAGCCAGAGAAAGAGAAAGACAAGCGGAGGAAAAGATAGATGTATAGATAGACTGACAAAGAGACGGAGCCAGAGAAAGAGAAAGACAAGCGGAGGAAAAGATAGATGTATAGATAGACTGACAAAGAGACGGAGCCAGAGATAGAGAAAGACAGGCGGAGGAAAAGATAGATGTATAGATAGACTGACAAAGAGACGGAGCCAGAGAGAGAGAAAGACAGGCGGAACAAACAGGCAAACAGATAGACAGAACAGGGGACGAGTAAGATTTACTTTTGGACTGATTGAAATCGTGCTCATCGCTTTTACCAAACCACAGCAAGAAAAATACAGGGAAGTAAATGAATATAGAAAGACGGGAAGAAAGAATACAAACAAGGAGGAGGCGGGGTGATAAAGAAAATGGTCAAAACAATAACAACAACACTAGAAGAGAAAGAAGAAGAAAAAGAAGAAGAAGAAGAAGAAGAAGAAGAAGAAGAAGAAGAAGAAAAAGAAGAAGAAGAAGAAGAAAAAGAAGAAGAAGAAGAAGAAGAAAAGAAGAAGAAGAAGAAGAAGAAGAAGAAGAAGAGAAGAAGAAGAAGAAGAAGAAGAAGAAGAAGAAGAAGAAGAAGAAGAAGAAGAAGAAGAAGAAGAAGAAGAAGAAGAAGAAGAAGAAGAAGAAGAAGAAGAAGAAGAAGAAGAAGAAGAAGAAGAAGAAATGACTAAATAATTAATTGACTAACAGATTATAAGCAAATGTTTCGGCAAAAAAAAAAAAAAAATAACAGTTAGACAACAGAACCAGAAAAGTAATCAACAATATGTTGGCTGCCACATGAATTCAAGCGCTAAAAGATAAATGAGATTGACAACCACAACAAGAAAAACATGAATAACAAAGCTGACCATTTCCAGGATGTTGTGCGAAGGTGAGAGGAGGCCCTACCATCACCAGCCATGTCAACCTGACAACCATTTCCAGGATGTTGTGCGAAGGTGAGAGGAGGCCCTACCATCACCAGCCATGTCAACCTGACAACCATTTCCAGGATGTTGTGCGAAGGTGAGAGGAGGCCCTACCATCACCAGCCATGTCAACCTGACAACCATTTCCAGGATGTTGTGCGAAGGTTAGAGGAGGCCCTACCATCACCAGCCATGTCAACCTGACAACCATTTCCAGGATGTTGTGCGAAGGTTAGAGGAGGCCCTACCATCACCAGCCATGTCAACCTGACAACCATTTCGCCATAAAACGTGCATTGAGATGGGAAACAAGCGTTTTCTCTTTATCTCTTTCTTTCCTCTTTATATGTAATTTACAACCGTTGTAAGCTCCCTTGATTGTCATGCGCAGTAACCCATGTGACCTTCGCTTTCCGGAAATAACCCCGAGTGATGCGAACAAATCCCGATTTAGCCCGAAGGACCACCGATTTAGCCAGTGTTAATCTTGTTTTGCTAGACTGTGACAGAGATAAGGCTAGCAGATACACAGCTTCGTCTTTATGAAGAAAGGTCCCGTTTTGGTGTGTGACCGGCCGCCCACATCTTCCCAGGTTTATATTGGATTCTAACTGGGGCTGAAGGGGAGGGGTGGCAGCAAAGGACTGTTCAAAGTCCACCTCATTGAGGTCCATCTAAACAATGAGACCTGGGGGTGGAAAACATTGACCTCCGAAGAAACGGAAAGAGAGAGAGAGAGAGAGAGAGAGAGAGAGAGAGAGAGAGAGAGAGAGAGAGAGAGAGAGAGAGAGAGATCAGGTTAAGAGAGGGGAATATCAACGTGAGAGTGAGATGAGAGGGATCAAAGTGTTAGAGAGAAGAGAGAGAGAGAGAGAGAGAGAGAGAGAGAGAGAGAGAGATCAGGTTAAGAGAGGGGAATATCAACGTGAGAGTGAGATGAGAGGGATCAAAGTGTTAGAGAGAAGAGAGGGAGAGAGAGAGAGAGAGAGAGAGAGAGAGAGAGAGAGAGAGAGAAGGAGAGAGAGAGAGACAGAGAAAGAGAGAAAGAGAGAGAGACAGAGAGAGAGAGAGAAAGAGAGAAAGAGAGAGAGAGAGAGGGGGGGAGAGAGGGTGGTAGAGAAGGGGAACACTGATAACCAGTTTGACCGGACGATCCAAACAAACATTTAATTAGATCACGGTCCAGATTTAGTCTCTTTTGGTCTGCCTAGATAACAAGACGCAGCTATTACAGACTGCCTGGACTTTCTGCGCATTGATCTCGGGGCTCACAATATATTACATGTTTTCGGCTGACAGTATGACTTTTAAAGAAAATAAAGAATAAAATAGAAATAAACAAACAAAATAGAAAAAAAGTAAAACCGAACTCGAAAAAAAAACACACGACTATTATAAAATTTGCAGAACTTATGTTTTAACGAAGAAAAGCTTTGATGAATTTTGTAAAAAAACAAAAACAAAGGGGAGACGACTAAAAGTGCTAATGCTATAATCATTTTTGACTTTTCTTTTTTTTTTTTTTTAATTTTCAACATGTTCGTCATTTAGAAACGCAGTATAAGTAGACTAATTGAAGATAAATGAGATTAATAGGTGTCCCAGACGTCACAGAAAGTTGTTTAAATGGAAAATACTAATCGTTGCCTGAG
Source organism: Elysia crispata (assembly GCA_033675545.1). Classification (NCBI taxonomy): domain Eukaryota; kingdom Metazoa; phylum Mollusca; class Gastropoda; family Plakobranchidae; genus Elysia; species Elysia crispata. Next base: position 179,248 of record JAWDGP010005772.1, read on the forward strand.
AGGAAAAATATTTGCTGAAGAGTACGACCATTAATTACTCGTTAGTCCCTTACCTGCGTCACAGGACACAAGGAGAACTCTCGAAACCAAAAATTAATTGTCAACGCGAGCACCGGTGTAAATAAACTAAGCGGTTGGCGCATGCGCAATGTGGCCGCAGATCGAGATAATTTATCGCTTTGGTCACTAGTGACGTAATCATATTGGGTGCAGCACCGTGTGACCCCGCAGCAGATAGCAGAGTCCCGTGTTTTTCCGGAAAACCCCACGATCGAGATAAACCAGGAAACCCACAATGTGGTTCTAATGTAAATTGTTATGATGTTTGGGACAGTAGAAAAGGAACAGGGCATAGCACTAGATAAACTTGGACTAAATCCAAGACATTCTCAGTGCCCCAGCCAAAATAATGGTTTGCCGTATCTACAAAAAAAAACAAACAAACCCACAAATCGACTGCCTTACGTGGTGCCTGAAAAGTCCAACGAATGAACTTTCTCGAATTGGCGTCCGTCCTTGAAATTAAATATTTCACTGCTGAGCCAGTCTTGTTTGGTTTAACTTAACTAGACTTCAGAAAAGGTCTTGGTAAGCAGGAGGTCTATAATTTATCGATATTGTAAAAAATGCTTCGGTGGTCTAGAGATAAGGATTTGACCTAGAGATCGCGAGGCCTTTAGTTCGAACCTGAACTGATGCAATTCTGTGTTAAGTGCCTGAGAAAGATGCTTTAGTATATTGCATCCCAGTCTACTCAGCCTTAATTGGGCCTAAAGCGTGCGTCAGAAGAGAGGCTAGTCCAGGGCACATAGCACATGAGCTGTACCTGCTACTGTCGGCTACAGATCCCAGGGGAGACCGTTACAAACTCCAGCTTCTTGGGTCTTTATGGTCTCTAGGCTCCTATGAAGATCTTTACGTTGTAAAAGAAATACTTTTACTTTATCAATTTATATTAATAATCATAATTTTCTTTTTTTTAACCTGTTCAAAATAATTTTTAAAAAATAGTTAAACCTATCCAGACAGGTGTAGCGTATCGATAGATTGGCTCGACTCCAGAAATCAAGGTTACCGAATTCTACTGGACTCTAAGTTCTACTTCACAACACCTGTGCCTCTTTATTTCATGAAATACTTCACGATTGAAAAAGTGTTGCTGTAAACCTCTAGCATCGACCTAATTTCCTTCACATGCCAATAGCTTTCAAGAAACGTTTCAAGCCAGCCCCAACTTCTCTCTCTCTCTCTCTCTCTCTCTCTCTCTCTCTCTCTCTCTCTCTCTCTCTCTCTCTCTCTCTCTCTCTCTCTCTCTCTCTCTCTTTCTCTCTCTCTCTCTTCTCTCTCTCTCATCAGTCTAAACTTTCACAATTTGTGTAAAAGCAATCTTCTTATGGCATGAATTCGTCTGACCTTTCTCAGAAATCTATCATGCGAATTTGCCAATTCCAGGAATCAGCTGTTATATGACATTTAAGATTCAAATAATGTGCGCTTAGTGCAGCTGTCGTTTCAATACTTTTAGCTGACATCACGCAAGACTGGGCGGAAACACGAGTAGAGAATCTGACCTTGGATGATGCCTCCAGGAGATTTGTTTCATTGCACAACCCTTTTTCAACGAGATCTCTGATTCAATAAAGAATAATAGATTCAAATAGTTTTTCTTCCATGTAATGTTTCGCAATGTATGACTTGTTCAATTACAGAGCACTTGTTAGAATTCAGAGCAAAGAAAGACAACATCATATAGCTATGGGCTGGTTGTTATATAACCTAATCAAATCGATCGTAATTATATAATTATCTATGATTGCCAGGTTTCTTCTAGCAGACCCTGAAAAACCCATTGACATGATTGACTGGAAAGCACGACTTTCTTATCTTGTTTTCCCTACCTTCTCATACCTTCCACCTTTCTCCCCCCCCCCCCCTCTTTTTTTTTCCCAGGTTTTATTTATGTAATGTGTTACCACCACAGCATGGTCCTCTATTGCTGCATTTTCGGCCACACAGAATGAATAGATCGAGTCAGAGCAATCTAGCCCTGGGCCATACAATGCTACACACTGACCACTGTCCACTCACCTGATTGCTGGTGCTGTAGGAGGACACTGACCGGTGCATGGTGCCTGGTCTCTCGTGCGGCTAGCAGTACTGGCGCACTGGTCGCGATGGTCCAGTAACAAACACTCAGGTGCTGGATTCTTCAGGTCTGGGTTCGCTTCAGTTGGAAACAAAGGTCGTCTCTGGACTCTCCGTAGATACACGCGAAACGTGTTGAGTTCCTTGAAGCTCTTCAACGGGTGAAAGGTCAAATCTTGCTGGACAACCAAGTCACGCGGAACAACTCTTGTTTACATTACGGTACGTGTTCCCAAGGCAACCAGTTTCATTGGTAAGAGTCCAGGTGTGGATTGGGCAATGAATGTCTTTGCAGCAGAAGGAGGTAAACAAAGCAACCCAACACTCACAACGCTAATGCCACAAAAATAACTGACTGACGAGCCTAATGTAGCCTCAACCTGTAATCCTTAAAGAGAAGTGAGCAGCGATTAATAGATAGAACCAAATAATACGCCTAGCTGTCGACTGTCGAATTTATAGTTTATATCATAACTACACACTCACTCCGCCGAATTTATAGTTTATATCATAACTACACACACACTCCGCCGAATTTATAGTTTATATCATAACTACACACACACTCCGGGAAGAGAAAGTTACAATAAGCTCTAAGTCGATAATGAAAACAGCTTTTCTTGGAATTCACGGTTCATTGGAGCATCCGGTGGGATCTGAATCTATGGACAAAAGCAACGTCTGAATGTTGTGGAGAGCTACTTAAGGAAGTTCTTGTTAGAATCTTGATCAGGCAGGTAGCTGGCGAGATTATGTTCAGTATATTCAGACTTAAGGTTTTGATGTTTCTCTTCTCTGTGTTTTCCCTTTTAAAGCAGATCAGTCAAGTTATATTTAGAAATGAGGTCAAACCTGCCTGCACCCACTGATGACGACGTATTTCCACGCCCTCCAAAAATGACATAAGCAAATACATCTCGTGTACAAGCACCCGTATGAACTTTCTTTGAACAGGTTTGATGCTGTGGAAAGTTCCAGCTCACCAGTTTGGTGCAGCACTCTCTGTTTTTTTCGTATCGTAATGTTGTTTTTCTTCTGACAATTGAACCAAATTGTTTTGATTCTGGTCTCAAGTAAATTGTTCGTTGCGAGTCAAGGGAAATATGGA
>JAWDGP010005772.1:190000-255000 GCA_033675545.1 Elysia crispata
GTCCTCTGACTCAATAGCTTATTTCTTTCTATACATCTATCCATTTCTCTGTATATCAAAACTGCAGCCTCTACAAATCTATAGTGTAAAATATTTCAATGAAACTATCTTCTACATTAACTTTGATCTTATCTCATTCACCATGGAACAAAACTGCAGCCTCTACAGATCTATAGTGTAAAATGTTTCAATCAAACTATCTTCTACATTAACTTTGATCTTATCTCATTCACCATGGAACAAAAAACAAAAGAACGACAGAAGAATGAAATAGGTGAATAATCATGCAATCATGTGTAGCCACAATCATATCAATCCTTCGCGATCATCGATTGAGGTTTGAAGCACTGATATAAGTCTTGTCTGTGTATCTGTGTGATCAATATCTCGCACAGTGAACAATACAGAAGTTTCCACCGCAGTGACTGACATTGCCGTGAGTGGCGCTGCATCATTCCTGGGGGCTCCCGCCCATCACAGACCCCCCTCCCCCCCCCCCCTCTTGCAGTAGGCGTTTAACCCTCACCAGGTAAAGGGCATGTCCAGCCGCAAGGCATCAGAAATGTCTTATTAAACTATTCTAGCTCAAACTTTTCTCCATTTTCTCACGAATGCAATACTTCCGTTAATTTGATCCTTGCGACGTAGCTAAAAAAAAAAATCAGGAGAAAATGCCAAAATGCCATTTTACATTAATTTTGATAGAGAACGGTTTAATGTGTTGTTTCTCATCTAAGTAATTATATTCTATGATAAAATAAGAGGATTCAGAATTCGCTGGATACAAGCAGGTCTCACCTCTTTGGTCACACCAGGAAGCATGTACATACTTTACGCATGCGTACGATATTCACAGATGGTGCAGCCAATAAAGCTGGGCAGTGGTAACCTATTATCACATATCAAAAAGTTCAATTGGTTACAGCTATGTGGCAAAACAATTACGTCTTTACTGACTTGGATCATTCTGAAATAACTATACTATCAGTCCTTGCTCGATATTGGAAATGTCTGTGTGGGCAGAAACAAAATTAAGAGAATTTTTTGTTGTTTCATCTTGACCTTTGTCTGCAACGTGAACATCTCCTCCAGGGTTTGTCCGCTTCTTCTGATGAAAAAATAATCTGACTGTTTCGTAATGTTTCCTTAGATCCCCTCAGGTTCTTCATAGCTGGATGCGTTGTTTCTTTGTTTTGATTCAAGATTTATTAGGTGCGAGGTCACTACCTGGGTCACTTAAGACGAGGTTGAGACGAGGGTTACGCACGCATACAGACCTGGTGTACTTTTACTTGATAACATAAATTATACCTGATAACATGTACTTTTACCTGATAACATGTACTTTTACCTAATAACATGTACTTTTACCTGATAACATGCACTTTTATATGAAACAGATCCTGCAGAAAAATCAGACTTTTGTGACTTAAGTGTCAATTAATGGCTAATAATTGTATGTTGATATGAGTCAAGTTCCGTTTGTTTGTTGTTGCTGTTGTTGTTGTTTTTGTTTTATTTATTTATTAATTTTTTGTAGGTGGGGGTGTGGTATAATTATTTATAAAGAAGCAAAACAATATAACTGGTTACGTCACGGTGGAAAAACTCGCCTCCTTTGACATGTAGAAACGTAACCATTGTTGAAAAGATGGTGCTTAACTCTAAAGTTTCGATTTTAGAGAGGCCCATTGCACAAACTTTTATTAACTAAAATAGGGGGAAAAAGTGAGTGGTTATAATCATTCGACAAGTCAGTCCCTAAACTTTGAGCAAAAAGCGACAGGCTATCCTCGCCACTAGACTCTTGCAACCAAATGGCGACTTGTGAAGAGGTCACATGACCTCCTACCAGCGTAATGATACTGACTGGGCAAAACAGACAGTCTGGAAAGATTTGTCCAACTCATAGCTAAGAAATAGAACTTAAAAACAACAAACAAACCATAATCTCGTCCATTGTTAAAGTTAAGTAGATAGGTGCTCGGATTACACCTCTTGGTGTCTGTTCTGTGAGAACAGACTTTACTCTACTGACTGTGAGAACAGACTTTACTCTACTGACTGTGAGAACAGACTTTACTCTACTGACTGTGAGAACAGACTTTACTCTACTGACTGTGAGAACAGACTTTACTATACTGACTGTGAGAACAGACTTTACTATACTGACTGTGAGAACAGACTTTACTATACTGACTGTGAGAACAGACTTTACTATACTGACTGTGAGAACAGACTTTACTATACTGACTGTGAGAACAGACTTTACTCTACTGACTGTGAGAACAGACTTTACTCTACTGACTGTGAGAACAGACTTTACTCTACTGACTGTGAGAACAGACTTTACTCTACTGACTGTGAGAACAGACTTTACTATACTGACTGTGAGAACAGACTTTACTATACTGACTGTTTGCTGGAGAGGGCAGGCTCATTCAACACTTTTATATGTGCGTTTTTCTGTCTGTATGTCTTTATAGTTTGCTTGTTTTTGTTTTTTTTTTGTTTTTTTTTGTTTATGAGCGGAGATAACTCCACATTTACGCTCAATTTACGGAAAAAAGAATTGTGAGAAAAGTTTAAATTAAATTTAGAAGGAATGAGGAGAGATGGGAATGAAACAAATCCACAACTGAGTAGTTACTTGGGAGGTTACACAGAGAGGGCAGGGAGGAGATTCATGTGTGGCTGTTCAGACAGAGAGGGCAGGGAGGAGATTCATGTGTGGCTGTTCAGACAGAGAGGGCAGGGAGGAGATTCATGTGTGGCTGTTCAGACAGAGAGGGCAGGGAGGAGATTCATGTGTGGCTGTTCAGACAGAGAGGGCAGGGAGGAGATTCATGTGTGGCTGTTCAGACAGAGGGGGCAGGGAGGAGATTCACATGTGGCTGTTCAGACAGAGGGGGCAGGGAGGAGATTCATGTGTGGCTGTTCAGACAGAGAGGGCAGGGAGGAGATTCATGTGTGGCTGTTCAGACAGAGGGGGCAGGGAGGAGATTCATGTGTGGCTGTTCAGACAGAGGGGGCAGGGAGGAGATTCATGTGTGGCTGTTCAGACAGAGAGGGCAGGGAGGAGATTCATGTGTGGCTGTTCAGACAGAGGGGGCAGGGAGGAGATTCATGTGTGGCTGTTCAGACAGAGGGGGCAGGGAGGAGATTCATGTGTGGCTGTTCAGGCAGAGAGGGCAGGGAGGAGATTCGTGTGTGGCTGTTCAGGAAGAGAGGGCAGGGAGGAGATTCATGTGTGGCTGTTCAGACAGAGAGGGCAGGGAGGAGATTCATGTGTGGCTGTTCAGACAGAGAGGGCAGGGAGGAGATTCATGTGTGGCTGTTCAGACAGAGAGGGCAGGGAGGAGATTCATGTGTGGCTGTTCAGACAGAGAGGGCAGGGAGGAGATTCATGTGTGGCTGTTCAGACAGAGAGGGCAGGGAGGAGATTCATGTGTGGCTGTTCAGACAGAGAGGGCAGGTAGGAGATTCATGTGTGGCTGTTCAGACAGAGAGGGCAGGGAGGAGATTCATGTGTGGCTGTTCAGACAGAGAGGGCAGGGAGGAGATTCATGTGTGGCTGTTCAGACAGAGGGGGCAGGGAGGAGATTCATGTGTGGCTGTTCAGGAAGAGACCGGGAGGCTGAAGAGATGAACGTTTCGAAATGAAGAGCGAAACACAAAGTGTCTGGAGTCATGCGAACATTTTTATTTTCATTTTTTTTTCTCCTCTTCAAGATGACCTGAACTGTCCATGGTCGTGACTCACTTGACCTCAACGCGCTACTCGTCTCATCCACCCCCTTGCCCACCCCAACCCCCACCGAGCCACCCAATAAGCGGACACCCAGCGGTGCTAAACTGACCAAGAAAGAGAGCTAGAGTTCTCTCCGGACAGACAGTGCCTCCTCCTCTTCCCTGACTTGTTTTACGTGGATTATTTGATTAGCGGTAACTATATTGAGGAAATAGACTAATTCTGTCGACAAAACACTGTAGAAAAATATTTCAAACGTCCGTGATACATGACGTAGAAGTCTGTGACTGATGCATCAAGCTCTATGCGAGGCTCGTCTTGGATATCTGACCATTACAGAGTAAACAGTGGTCAGATCTGGCGGGCTGCGAGGCTGGCAGACGGCCCGGAACAAGACCTGGCCTGGTCATCACTAGCAGCTCTGTAACGGCTTAATTGAGACAGAGATGGGCGATAAAGTGTCGGTGGGAGGGGGGGGGGGGGGGCGGTCGCTAGGAGAAGAGCGATCTAGCGGGACGAGAGGAGAGTAGCGGGGCGGTAGGGCTTACAGAATTACATCGCTGCATGGGAGGTAAGGATGAAGAGAGGGAGAGAGGGGGCAGAGGGACATCGCTGCATGGGCCGGGAGGTAAGGATGAGGAGAGGGAGAGAGGGGGCAGAGGGACATCGCTGCATGGGAGGTAAGGATGAGGAGAGGGAGAGAGGGGGCAGAGGGAGGGTACATTGCAGGGTATCTAAAGAAGGACATAGAGATGAAAAAATGAAGTCGGAATTGGCGAGGAGAAGCTGATGTAGCCGGACTTGAAGAAAAAGGAAGACAAAGGCAAGTAAGAGTGAAGAGAGAATATGGAGGGAGCTGAAGAGATAAGGGAGATGGGGAGAGAATGGAGATATAGGGAAGATAGGAGACTCGGAGACTGAACAGAAATAAAGAGAGGGGGGGGGGGAGGAGGGACAGAGAAAGAGAGAGGAAGGGAGATGAGACAGCGAGGAAGTGAGTCAGAGGGAGAGAGAGAGAGAGAGAGAGAGAGAGAGAGAGAGAGAGAGAGAGAGAGAGAGAGAGAGAGAGAGACAAAGAGCGGAGGAAGCTAATAAACCACTATAGATGAACCGTATCATCTTGCATTTCCAGAGCGAATGTTTAACTTCAGACTCTCGCTCCAAACACCCTTGCCCAGGCCGCTCTTCTGGTTTTCTTTGTTTAAGTCACACCCGCCCATCGCCCCGTGCCCACAAGACTGTGGAAAAATGCCCGGAAATTGTCACAGAAGGGTTAAGTTTCTCTCAACAATTAGCATGAACCTCCATTCTCCGGCTAGTCCTGGTCGGGCTGCCATGCTGGTGTTCAATTGCCGTGAAGATTTCTTCAACTGGCATTTTTGCTCTGTTGCACACAATGTATCTGGTCAAAGGTCATGCATGATACAGCCTTGCTGGTGTTCAATTGCCGTGAAGATTTCTTCAACTGGCATTTTTGCTTTGTTGCACACAATGTATCTGGTCAAAGGTCATGCATGATACAGCCTTGGGCTATCACGTCACTTGACTTCTCGTCTTCAAAAAGTCAGGATACTTACTTCAGGGAAGTGTAAAAAAACGTTCATGATCGTTGGTTGTATATCCTGTAACAGCATAGCGATGATGAACGTTCATGATCGTTGGTTGTATATCCTGTAACAGCATAGCGATGATGAACGTTCATGATCGTTGGTTGTATATATCCTGTAACAGCATAGCGATGATGAACGTTCATGATCGTTGGTTGTATATATCCTGTAACAGCATAGCGATGATGAACGTTCATGATCGTTGGTTGTATATATCCTGTAACAGCATAGCGATGATGAACGTTCATGATCGTTGGTTGTATATATCCTGTAACAGCATAGCGATGATGAACGTTCATGATCGTTGGTTGTATATATCCTGTAACAGCATAGCGATGATGAACGTTCATGATCGTTGGTTGTATATATCCTGTAACAGCATAGCGATGATGAACGTTCATGATCGTTGGTTGTATATATCCTGTAACAGCATAGCGATGATGAACGTTCATGATCGTTGGTTGTATATATCCTGTAACAGCATAGCGATGATGAACGTTCATGATCGTTGGTTGTATATATCCTGTAACAGCATAGCGATGATGAACGTTCATGATCGTTGGTTGTATATATCCTGTAACAGCATAGCGATGATGAACGTTCATGATCGTTGGTTGTATATCCTGTAACAGCATAGCGATGATGAACGTTCATGATCGTTGGTTGTATATCCTGTAACAGCATAGCGATGATGAACGTTCATGATCGTTGGTTGTATATATCCTGTAACAGCATAGCGATGATGAACGTTCATGATCGTTGGTTGTATATATCCTGTAACAGCATAGCGATGATGAACGTTCATGATCGTTGGTTGTATATCCTGTAACAGCATAGCGATGATCGTTGGTTGTGTATATCCTGTAACAGCATAGCGATGTGTTCATGATCGTTGGTTGTGTATATCCTGTAACAGCATAGCGATGATGAACGTTCATGATCGTTGGTTGTGTATATCCTGTAACAGCATAGCGATGTGTTTGTGAGGGCAGCGGTAGTGTTGGGTCGCCCTAATGAAACTGTTCATAGATCTCAATGTTCAATGTTCAATGTTCAATGTTCAATGTTCAATGTTCAATGTTCAATGTTCAATGTTCAATGTTCAATGTTCAATGTTCAATGTTCAATGTTCATCACGGTACGGCTCTGTCTAAGGTCACACTTCAGCAAGTTCTCAAAGCAACGATAGTAAGAAGAAAAAAAATCATGTAAGACACAAGTCTTGAAATTATTTGGTTTAAAAAAAAAAAAAAAAACTAAGTAAGGATATATGGAAGGTAAATGAGACAGAAATTGAAAAAAAAAAAAAACGGAAATAGCCTATACGGTATTTTCTCGCGATATCTCGGCGGAAGTTGCGAATATCGCTTTGTCTTGAGAAACAGGATACACTGCTGAGACAGGTAGTCGCCTACACTGGAAATATTGCGGTGATGTTGTAGAGAGTCCGTACCGGACCTTAAGCATCGCATTGCACACACGCGCCAGTAACAGCCGCAGACAGAGAGACTAAAGTTAGACACGTAGAAGAGAGAAACATAGAAAGACAGAAAGAAAAAGAAAGGAGGGAAGACGGCTAAAACAAAAAAGGAAAAAAGTGGAAAGACAGATATCTAGGTCAAAATACGGAGAGAGAGAGAGAGAGAGAGAGAGAGAGAGAGAGAGAGAGAGAGAGAGAGAGAGAGAGAGAGAGAGAGAGAGAGAGAAAGTGAAATTAAGTGAAAAAGTAGATTTAACAAACAAGAAAGAGAAAATAAAAGCACATAGACGGTGCCGTGCTCTACCAGTGTAACTGATTTTCAGGTTGTTTTACAAGAGACAAGTAAAGTCGACTATTTCTTTCTTTCACATGCTCTAAACCCAAAGAGTTGACCAGACAAGAGTTGACCAGACAAGAGTTGACCAGACAAGAGTTGACCAGATGGCCAATACTAAGTGCTCAACTCTGCTGTGTCTTAATTTTATTTTTTAAAGCATAAATTTTATTTGTAAAGAGCGGGAATTCTGGGCTGCGATTGCTTATACTGGTCCAAACGTTTCATTTAACTCTAGGCCGCACAGCCTTGGATAGAAATGAGAAGAATCAATTTTATAACACGCAACAGTCCAGTATATTCATAGCAATAATCCGGTGTATTCATAGAAATAATCCGGTGTATTCATAGTAATAATCCGGTGTATACAGCACGCAGCATAGGAAGTCGGTTTCCTGTGTTGTCGATACACGAGTCCAGCCGCAGCGGTGTTTTATATAACACCAAAATTAAATAAAAATGCTTCATGCCAAAAGTTACACAGGTCATAATTTTAGATCGTCAAATTTATAGAGAGCGTAAAATGTCAACGACCTTTCCAAGTCTCAGCTTTAAATAGGACGGTATATTTATATAGACTTGTGAATCGTGAAAGGACAAATATAGACCTGTGAATCATGAAAAAAGGGAAATGTCTTGTAAAACGTTTTAACCATTTTAGATCTAACTCCAGTTTATAATACACGGCGTCTTTCTAGCTCTTATTAGCAATTTTTTTTTCCGCTCATTTCTTTTGCCTTTTTCTTTTGTGAATAATCTTCAATATTTTTCTATTTTTCTTCTTTTAAAGTTTTCGTTTAAATTGCTCTTTAAGTTTACCCCTGCTTCAGACTGGTGTGCTGTCACAATCTAGATACATCTCCGAGACTTGGATGCAGCCGTCCCTCCTGAGAAGTCCTGTATTTCAGTATTTGAGATGCTGTCTTATCGCAGCCTCACTGCGATCCGGCTTTAATGAGATGGACACAACTTACTGCGTTATTGTAGACCGTACAGCGTAAAGTCATGAACTAGCATAAAATGTCAAAATCTGCAAAAACAAAAAACCAAAACGTCCAGAGAGAGGCTAACATCCTGAAGTGCTTGTCCTGACGTCAATCCGACTTGGTACCTCTTGTACGCTCTCCGCGGTTTAAGAGGCAAAAAACAAAAAAAAAGAAAAAAAAAGAAGAATAGTTAGCTCATTTCATGAAATCCTAATCTGCTTACAGATCCTCTTCAATATTCAATATAATGCAGGTTTAAATAATTGCGTAGCGGCAAGTTTTCACACGGGGACTGAGAAGTTTCAGACAGTTTTCTCGGAAATCCATATCCTTCTACCGAGCGTGTGAAAGGATATTGAAACAGGCTGAGAAAGGACAGAACTTACCAATTGTCCCAGATATTAACAAACATACAGGATATATTATTATTGTTTTTACACAGAAAATGATCGATATGACCAGACTGGCCTAAGAGAGAGCAGTTTGTTCTCGTCGAACATTCCAGCATAGTAGATCTGCTGGTTGAGTGGTTAGCCCGCTCATTCATATCCCAGCGGCAGGGAGCAGTTTGTTCTCGTCGAACATTCCAGCATGGTAGTGATGGTGGTTGAGTGGTTAGCCCGCTCATTCATATCCCAGCGGGAGTTCATTTGGAGATTGCTTCTGTCAATAACCAGATGTGAAGGAAGTGATGCTTGTGGATCAACTTCACCGTTCGCAGTGGTGTGGGCGGAAAGAGCACTGGGTAACCATGGAACTGCGACGCTTCGCTAATGTTTCGTAACTTTAAAAACTGACCACTAGAGTCTGAATGATTTATAATTCTCTGAGAGGCTTAAGGAAGGTTGGATCATAATGAAAACTGGCACCATCGCCCGAACCACCAGGAAAGGTTGAACAAGTTGGGCCGAGAATTAAGGGACAACTCGGTGCAGACGAGGTTCACCTGTTAATTGACGTTTCCTGTTTTAGAGGTGTAAAGATTACTGTGGCGCCTGACTTATTGAAGCGACCAGACCCACAGCAAGATTAACGCTCCCCCCTCTGGGGGTCAAGATATTGCCAGCTCTGGGTCATGTCCTGTGTCGGTGGGAGCAGGTCATGTGACACAGTAGCAGAGAGGGCGATGCCCGCAACTCATCAAACAATCGATGGCACAAAAGAAGTTTGAATAAATCCATGCACTTTCTCAAGGCAGGCTGGCTGAAATTGTTCCTCCCCCCTCTGCCCTCCTCAGGATAAAACTCTAGAGTGACGTACAGTGCAGTGTGACATGGATGCACTGAACGCTCTTGTCCCGGCCCAACCCAGAATATCATCAAACTAGTCACAGTTATAAGACACTCGTAGCTAGGCAACCACCACAAAGACTGATGGACTCCCAAGACAGAACACTGACAGGACTCTTGTGTCAACACCTGAGACATGACTCTGTCAATATTACTGGGGCTCGAACCCTCCAGTCACAGAACCCAATGTGGACGAGCTGACCACCGTACCCTGCGTCCTGGCGAAGATGACTGTAACCTTAGAGAGAGAGGAAGAGGACATGTCCAGTCAGTTTGTAGCTTCACGCCGAATCGTCGCCTTCCGGTTGGTGCATTATCGGCTAGTCCTGCTAGTCTGAGGACTTTCTCCTTCCGGTTTGCGGTTTCCGGTTTCCGGTTGGCCATCATAGGCGTCGATAGCGAGACTAAGAGGGGTCTCTTCCCTTCGCTTTAATCTATATATAGCTCGCTCTAAGAAAGAGGTCAGACGGATTCTCCACACGTCCTTGATGGTGTTCGAAGTAATTGTGCGGTTCTTTTTATCTTATCGGTCCTAGTCGTATTGTTCAAGAGAAGCTCTAGCATGTTTTTTTTTATCTTATCGGTCCTAGTCGTATTGTTCAAGAGAAGCTCTAGCATGTTTTTTTAGTTGCCCATGAGATGATAACAAAGCAATAAAATGGTCTGATGGGAGATGATTGTGACTCTCTACAAGACGATAAGAGATTTAACACTGAGTTGTAACATGATGCTTTGCTAAAGAAGCGTCATCACACAGGAAGTGCTTACTATTCATAATCTCAATGAACATGACACACTTTTTTCCTTTTCTATAACAAATTTTTCACAAATAGTCGCTGTATTATTTTTTCCCAAAAAATTAGACTTAATAGAGTTAAAGCTTTGTAGGGGTGTCTTAATATTTTAAACTGATGTTGTTTAAGTACAGACATTGTGGTCAATGAGCAACATCATTGACAAACGAATGGAATATCCGTGTAGGTTTGCCAAATTTCGACCAGTATAGCGACCACTCTTTTATTATCAACTACCGACGAAATTATCCGAAGTCCTCACTGCAAAATATGGTGAAAGATAAACTTTTCTTGCTGCTTTCTTTCCATCCCGTAAATAAAGCTAGACTTTCGCCAGACGCATTGGGACAATTTATAAACACAATATTCCAGGTCAAGCTTTTGTTCATTTTCTCAACTCGTTGTGAATTCGAGATGTATTCCAATGGTTGAGAGAGGTTGAGAGAGGTTGAGAGAGGTAAGTTTCTCGCCGCATGGAAAGTCGTGTCAGTTTGAGTCGAATCGATGTAAGTTTGGCATCTTTTCTTACCAACCCTAACCTGCTTCAACATGAGCTTCATCTAGGACCACCTGGTGGTCGATGCGCTAAACCAAACAGATAATTTAACAGATAAATAATGGAATCCGAGATAAATAATGGAATCAGAGATAGAGAATGTAATCAGAGATAAATAATGGAATCAGAGATAAATAATGGAATCAGAGATAAATAATGGAATCAGAGATAAATAATGGAATCAGAGATAAATAATGGAATCAGCGATAAATAATGGAATCCAAGCCACACAGATCAGACTTGGGATGGATGCTAACGTTGCCACACTCGTTATACCCGTCACTGATTGATACCCTGAGAACTGTTTCAAGAACTGCGTTTTGATTGACCAAGTTATGCACGACAGTTATACCCGCCACTGATTGATACCCTGAGAACTGTTTCAAGAACTGCGTTTTGATTGACCAAGTTATGCACGACAGTTATACCCGCCACTGATTGATACCCTGAGAACTGTTTCAAGAACTGCGTTTTGATTGACCAAGTTATGCACGACAGTTATACCCGCCACTGATTGATACCCTGAGAACTGTTTCAAGAACTGCGTTTTGATTGACCAAGTTATGCACGACAGTTATACCCGCCACTGATTGATACCCTGAGAACTGTTTCAAGAACTGCGTTTTGATTGACCAAGTTATGCACGACAGTTATACCCGCCACTGATTGATACCCTGAGAACTGTTTCAAGAACTGCGTTTTGATTGACCAAGTTATGCACGACAGTTATACCCGCCACTGATTGATACCCTGAGAACTGTTTCAAGAACTGCGTTTTGATTGACCAAGTTATGCACGACAGTTATACCCGCCACTGATTGATACCCTGAGAACTGTTTCAAGAACTGCGTTTTGATTGACCAAGTTATGCACGACAGTTATACCCGCCACTGATTGATACCCTGAGAACTGTTTCAAGAACTGCGTTTTGATTGACCAAGTTATGCACGACAGTTATACCCGCCACTGATTGATACCCTGAGAACTGTTTCAAGAACTGCGTTTTGATTGACCAAGTTATGCACGACAGTTATACCCGCCACTGATTGATACCCTGAGAACTGTTTCAAGAACTGCGTTTTGATTGACCAAGTTATGCACGACAGTTATACCCGCCACTGATTGATACCCTGAGAACTGTTTCAAGAACTGCGTTTTGATTGACCAAGTTATGCACGACAGTTATACCCGCCACTGATTGATACCCTGAGAACTGTTTCAAGAACTGCGTTTTGATTGACCAAGTTATGCACGACAGTTATACCCGCCACTGATTGATACCCTGAGAACTGTTTCAAGAACTGCGTTTTGATTGACCAAGTTATGCACGACAGTTATACCCGCCACTGATTGATACCCTGAGAACTGTTTCAAGAACTGCGTTTTGATTGACCAAGTTATGCACGACAGTTATACCCGCCACTGATTGATACCCCGAGAACTGTTTCAAGAACTGCGTTTTGATTGACCAAGTTATGCACGACAGTTATACCCGCCACTGATTGATACCCTGAGAACTGTTTCAAGAACTGCGTTTTGATTGACCAAGTTATGCACGACAGTTATACACACACTTTCAAATATAATGTGAAGCATCTGATATTTAAATGTTAAAGATGATATAAATGAATCAGTCTACTGCCTTCGCTTCTCTCTGATAGTTTTGGCGTGACTGTTACTAATTTCTATGTACAAAGATAAACCTAACCGCTTTCTAAATCTGATCTCACAGCATTATTTGAAAGTAAGGCCAATTAAAACATTCATTTCTCGCATCAACCTAGGAGATGTTTTTCGTGGAACACTTTTATTGACTCCCGTTGGTCGAAAAAATAAAAAAAAAAGCTTTGCAGGAGACCATGTCGTCAGTCATGACTAATCCCTGTGTGAAAGATTATATAAGACCAGAACTCGGCGCTAGGTTGGAGACTGTCTGAAGACGGCCTGCAAGGCAATAAAATTCCCTGTGAGCTAATTAGAAGAATCTTGCCTCCCACAGAGTTCGTTTGTCACACCCCAGATTTGCCCCAATATCCTGTCATCAAACTCTCAGCTTCTCTGTCTGATCTTGTCGGACACTGGTGGTTTTACCAGTATTTTCAGAGCCTGAGTCAAACCGGAAGGCAAAGAATTTAAGACCAGACATGCACAGTAAACTCGATCCTCAATGCAGTTTTGGAGAGTACAATTTGTATTTCCACCAAAGGGCCCAATGCCTGACAAGTCACAGCTATAGTGTGAGCACTTTCCTTGACGCCGCTCAAAGACGTTGAGGTGCCCTTCTCGATAGCACCTAGACTGGTTACCTTTGCATTATGGGGGACAAGGTTTGAATCCTTGCGGTTAAAGTTTTAACTCTTTTGCTCTCTTAAATTCATATATCATAGCAGCTCTAAATTTTTTTTCATTTTCTTTTTTTTTTTTTTTTTTGCGTTATGCCAAACATGTTTTGGCTGTATGCGGTTAAAAATCACACAGATCTAATGGTCCTCGAGGATGCTCAGAGAACAAAGAAAGATGCGGGACTTTCAGACGGCAATCTTCAACTAAGGTCTATATTCTTCAAGTCTAGTTCTGAAAAAAGTCACGAGGTTTTAACGGTTTTATACATGGGGTTCCTTCAGAAACTTCAGAGACGTTTAATGAAAAAAGAAAAAAGCTTCTTGTCACGTGATCAGGAGCCTCAGCTTGATCAGCCAAAGTTACCTCGAACTACAAACTACGCAGGACTAGTTATAAAAATTATAAAAAAAAAAAAAAAAATTGACAACGCTATGCTCTATAGAAGTGTAATACTAAACTGATTTTACATTGCAATAAATATGAAAATTGCCAGAGGACGTTATCGACTCTACAGACACTCCAGGTGACGACGCCCTGGTCCTCTAGTCACCAGGACATAAAGCAGGTAATAAAACAGTTTTTGTTGAAATCTCCTCTCACTTTGCTTGATTACGTTGACTTATGCTATAACGAAATTTGCCTTGAAATTTATCTCTTGACTTATAAACGAGGAGTCCTTTTTTTGCTTTGTTTTTTTTTTTAATTTGCATGATTTACAATTTTCCCAATAGATTATAATATCATATTCGGCTATGCTAAAGATAGTTAAAAGTTGCTGCATTGATATTTTATGATAATGAACATAAAACAAAATTGTGACCTTAGTCGTGTACTGTCAACTTTACTGCATAAACCAAGACATGCAAGCGTGACTGTGTGTGTAAAGTACAGTCACGCCCCTCTAATCTATTCCTGCCTTCCTTAGCACCTGTCCTGTAGTCACATGATCACCTGACCTGTCAATATTCCATCCCTCCCCCCTTTCCGCCCTCCCATCATCTCCAAACCGCTCTGTTGCTGGTCGTCATTGGATACCACGCATGCGCTCTGATTCTGCACCTTATCCTGACATAACCCTAGGTCAGACTTCCCCACACGCATTCAGCGGGGTCGTGAGTGGTCAGTACTGAGTGAGTCATCGTTGATCAACACGGCCACGCCTGACGGAGGCTTCATATCAGCAGGAAGCGGGGGATGGGTAATGAGTTACATGGTCCTCTATTGGTCAGCCTGAACTCGCCTGACGGAGGCTAAACATGAGCCGGAAGCGGGGGATGGGTAATGAGTTACATGGTCCTCTATTGGTCAACATATTTGGCCTGTCCTTGTTTGGATGGTCGTCGTAAGATAGTGATGCCCCTTGGACGGCCTTGTCTCGTCTGACGGAGGTTTAACATGGGTCTGAAGTGGATGTTGACTGATCAGTTTAGTTCTCCCTATCAATTTCACAAAAATCCTGCCAACGAAATGAACCAAAAGAGATCATGTTTAAGAATGTTAAAGTATCTATGATCCCAGCATAAATCATCACAGCCATGTTTCTACATAATTGTTTCTTTTGTCGTGTTTCATACTTTCCGCTTCAACTCTTTTCTGCTTAACAGGACTGGCAGCTGCTCGCAAACATTGCCAGATAAGCCTGAACTTGCCTCAAAACTTTCAGTAGCTCCATCAGATCTGAGCGTGGACCAAAAAAAAAAAAAAAAAAAAAAACCACTGAACTCCCCATTGAAAGGTCGGAAGCCTGACGGAGGTTAAAATCGTGTCTGAGAATGATCCTTCCTCTATCTTTTCTATTTTTTTCCTCTCTGTCTGTCTGTTTGTCTGTCTGTCTGTCTGTCTGTTTGTCTGTCTGTCTGTCTGTCTGTCTGTCTCTCTCTCTCTCTCTCTCTCTCTCTCTCTCTCTCTCTCTCTCTCTTTCTCCTTCTCTCTCTCCTTCTCTCTCTCCTTCTCTCTCTCTCCCTCTCTTTTTCTCCCTCTTTCTCTGTCTCTCCCTCTCCCTCCCTCTCTCTCTCTACCCCTCTCTCTGTCTCTCTGTCTGTCTCTCTGTCTCTCTACCTCTGTCTCTCTCTCTGTCTCTCTCTGTCTCTCTCTCTGTCTGTCTCTCTCTCTCTCTCTCTCTCTCTCTCTCTCTCTCTCTCTCTCTCTCTCTCTCTCTCTCTCTCTCTCTTTCTCTCTCTCTCTCCCTCTCTCTTATATATTATTTTGTCCCTTCATGAAAAATGTGCCACACTGATCAACACCTCCTCTCTCAGTCTGACCGTCCTGAGCTTGAATCCCCACGCAGCTTATGTCATGATCACTGTGAAATAAGAGTCTATCTTTAATGGGCATTGAAGATAATATTTTTAAAAAAAATACATCTATTAAATGTGTCTCGTTCATACTTTACTGTTTGTAATTTTTCATACGCTTAAATCAAAATAAAGTTTATTCTAGTGTGTGGAACAGTGCTTATTTTTCTTTTTTCCCCCTTCTTTTTTATTTATTTATTTATTTATTTTCTGATGAGCATCAAATTTTTCAGCCTGCAATGGGCGAGAAGTGATCCAGAAGCTCACATTAAGCCTTCTCAAGCGCACACACAATTTTTTTTTAAATAGAACTTTAAAAGTCCTTGTCATAATTTGCTGCCGTAGGATTTGAACCTGGCCTGGTCTATTAGAAACAGCTTAAGATGGTACTCACTGAGCCACTACCGAACGCATAGCACACGTCTGTCCGGACCAAGAGAGAAAGTTGTGACGCATGACGCACCCCCCCCCCTCACCCCCAAACCTTGCCAGCGCCAGTGGTGTGTCCAGATTATCTCACACCACTCGTCAAGTCGAGGGCTTCCAGATGCCACACTGTGCTCTTGCTCACCAACATCACATCATGCACGGCATTTATTGCAGTTGTTTTGCACAAAGGTCAGGTCTATTGATATAAGCTTCAGAAGTCATGCGCAGCGCAACCTTCAGGCTGACGTCAGAATCCGCGAGATTTTAACCATGCTGAATATATACCACGGGAATTTCCAAGATATTATGTTTCATTTTTTTTTTTTTTTGTTTCGTTTGTTTTTTTTTTTTTTAACTATGATTATTTGAGAACACAATGTTACTAAATATAAACTTCTTGAAATTCCTGAAATCAGCATAACCCCTTTGAGTGCAATAAACTCAACTGGTTTGAGAAAGATGATGACTCGACGCTTGTGCTTGTGGTCCTCCTACATGCAGTAAGAGTTGTTGAGTGTTGAGTAGACGGGACTCGGGAATCAAGAGAACGAGACTTGCCTTTATCGCTTTGTTTAGAACCAATGTCTGCAAGCTGTCAGAACAGTGAGTTTATTTACTAGGGGGCACTTCTGAAATATAAGGTAGAATTTGAAAAAAAAAAATTTTTTCCCCCCAACAGCCCAACCTAAGCGGTTCCAAGGTGCAGTGTCACGGTGAATTAATTCTCGTTCCAAGTTCTAAAAAGTCTGAATCACAGCTCTTGAAACAACTTTGAGTATAGATAAAAAGATCAAAATAACTTAGAGGGGAAAATAGCCGTACTGGACAACAAAGTATGGAAAAGATTTTTCAGGTCATACATTGGATTTGAAATAAAAGTCAGGATAAAACAGAATTGAAATATTCCATTTACATAACTTTTTTTCCTTTTTTTTTTTTTTTTTTTTTTTTGGGGGGGGGGGGTATCTTGTTAATGTATTAAGAGGAAGATTATGGGGCAGAAAGACGGACAGGGACAACTTGAAAAAGAGGGAGGAGAGGTATAATACAAAAAATAAAGTCCCAATAATGTTTTTACTGAGGCATGTTGAAGACATGCCTGATCTTAATTAAGAAATTTTAAGTAAACTTGATGGACATCATGCGTTGGTCAGTTGGATCACTCACTGCTGGTCATCGTTCACCCTCCAGATGACGCTGAGCAAAATTGACCTGGGCAAGAATTCAAGGCTCTGAAATTCCTTTGAGTGGGTTCTCTTTGAATGATAATGCATTAATTTGGGATGTTTCCCAGAAGGTTTCAAAGTCTTAAGCTTTAAATAAGCGGAAATGCCTCAGAATTGTTCTATTAAGGAATGATAAAAAAAGGAAGATCTTTAAAGAGAGGTTCAATAAGGCTTTCATAAGCTTGGTAGAGTTAAAAAGGAAACGTCTCCAACCCCCCCTTCTTCATTTTTTTTCGGCGTATGCAAGCAGATTGTGCAGTAAAAACCTGATTTGTAAACCTGAATTGTAAACCTGATTGTCTTGATCATAGGGACTCAAAAATTAAAATTGAGCAATTTGGTTTTTGTTATTAGTTTAGAAAACAAGATTCGTTCGTCCAGTAAGAATTATATGATAAACGATATGATAAAACAAGAATCTTGACAAGCTTCTGCATATGATACAAATGCATTCACACATACAGGACACGTCGCTGTTAACACACACACACCCGGTCTACAATACTGGGTGGTTGAGTTCATTTTCAGAGCCAGTTTGTCAATAGAGTTTCGAACTTCCATTTGGCGTTAAGAATACACAGATCTAGTATTGATTGATTCACATTGTAAATCTAAAAATAGAACAAAATAAAATAATAAGCTGGCTTCAGCAGAGATTTTACCGCACTAAAATCTTTGCTTTCCTCCGAAAAATAAAAAAAAATTTTATAGCTACATGTATTTCTTGCTACTTTTATATTCGCAATCTTAATATTTCGTGTGTAGATATCTGTAAATTAACACAGCCAGGTGTCCATGTTGCCTTGTTTAGCTTCAGAAGCTGTACCAGGTGTTTAATTTTCTTAATACAATTTCAGGTTCCTCATGTAAAGATGGCAAAGTGACGTCAAACTTAAATTTTCTCAAACAGCACAAATTAATGGATGGTCCACCCAGGCTTTCTAACATTGGACAATGAAGATTTGCCATTTAGGAAATAAAACCCAGAAAATCGAGACATTGGACAATGAAGATTTGCCATTTAGGAAATAAAACCCAGAAAATCGAGACATTGGACAATGAAGATTTGCCATTTAGGAAATAAAACCCAGAAACTCGAGACATTGGGCTTAGTTTGTCATTTTACACGATAAATCCATCCTAGTTACGTTTCTTTTAAAATTTTTATTGAAGTAAAGTTATGTAGTAGAATACTGTCCTTAATATTTAAATGTTAAAAGAAATTTGGACGGAAGAAACCTGTTAATGGTTTATATAAATATTGTAATTTCTACATTGTTTAAGGTAGGTTCACATGTTCTTCAACAGTTGACATGATAAACAAAACAAATTCAAAATAAATCCATAATAATCTCTGTACTTCAAACAGATTTAAATATACTTTGACAAAGTTTTGCTCCTCAATAACTTTTTTGGATGATTGAACTTCACCTTTGATTGACTCACTATATTGCAGAAAGGAGAACATTTTTTGTCATAGCTATAATGTCCCAACGAATCCTCTTCACAGAAAATGCGTTCATTGTTCAAGCATAATTCTTCGCTCAATAATGACTTTCCATAAATATGGCATGCTTTCTGCCACGGCGGAATTCTTTCTATGAATTTGAGGAAACTTAAGTGACTTTTGATAGGGCTGACAGTGATAGATCTAAGGTATACTTCATGCCATTGAGCCTTCCTGGCTATTGTATCTACATTTATCTACGATGTTGTTTTTTTTCCCTAGCTTTTCAACTTGTCAGATTTAAAGCTTTATATTGAATATCAGTATCTACTCACTGTTTCCTGGTTTGAACCACCTGACTCAACTCTGCTTTCTCTTTCTGTACTCACAATACTCTCTGCTCCACAGTCTCCAAAACAGATTGAAACTCCGTCAGAGAAAATCTCCAACTGTGGCCGCCATCTTGGACATTTTACTTTTTTTCAAGAGTTATCCTTCTTGATTTTCCAGTATGGCTCAGATCTTGCCTGATGTGGGCCCTATAACTGAAATGTCATTAAATAAACGTAAACTTTCGTTCGATGTGCTATTATTACACTGTCGAATAAAACATTTCTAAAGGAATGGTCATTAAAAAAATGAACTCCATCATAATATCCTGTAAACAGTCTTAAAGAGACCTAGTGCTGACATTGAAACATTTAGAATAAAGTTTTACTTATGGTAAAAAATCCAAGCTGTCATTCTAACTGTTACTCCCTCGAACTCAATAAGGAAAAAGCTAAATAGTTGAGGCCAGATGAAAGGAAATATTAATAATGAATTCAGCAAGGTAAAAGGTCACATTGACTTCATCGAGGATGTAACTTTTTGTCCAAGTGACTTGTAGTATCTGGAAACACGGTTTGGGTTTTCTCCCTTGAACACATACAACGAACCGGGGTTCATTCATAGACACCCATCCCTAAATCACACCTCCTACTCTTTTCCCTCCCCCCGGCACAGGTTTCCACACATCTCAATGGTAGCGGCGCCCACACCATCAGCCACAGATTCAGCAGCAGCAACGATAGCAACATCATTGCTGACTACAACATTCATATCGCAGCATAATTGAGCTGTGTGTGGCTGTGAAATATGTCGACCAATCAGTGACACAGTAATAGCTTTGTTTTTTTTCTCCTTTTCTTTTTCTTTTATTTTTTCTTCTTTTGATTATGGAAATGTTCATTGAAGGAGAGCATCTTTCTCTCTCCCTCCCTCCTTCCTCTTTCTCAGTCTCTCTCTCTCTCTCTCTCTCTCTCTCTCTCTCTCTCTCTCTCTCTCTCTCTCTCTCTCTCTCTCTCTCTCTCTCTCTGTCTCTCTCTCTCTCTCTCTCTCTCTCTCTCTCTCTCTCTCTCTCTCTCTCTCTCTCTCTCTCTCTCTTCTTTTTCACTGTCTATCTTTGTACAATTCTCCCTCCGTCCCAGTCTCTTTCTTCTCACTTTATCCTTGACAACGTCCTGTGGCCGCCAGTTTTCGAATGTCCAGATCCTCATAAAGAGAGAAGAAAGTCAAGAGGCCGGACTCCTCGACGGCTGGTCAGCACGCGAACATGTTTTGACCACATGTCCATACAAGCCTGGAACCTTTAGGAGGTCACCTCATGTCAAATCTTACACAGGCACCAGAGGCCATAGATCTATAGACTGTCGCGAAAAGCTCCATTGCTGTGTTGATTATCAATTATTGAACTTGCATTGATGGAGACAGCGCGATCAGACCAGCTCTGGAAACTGCACTGAACCCGACTTTGTCCTGTTACAAGGCATAAAAAAAATCACCTTGTCTCTTCTTATAAACATGACGTCAAAAAACAGTGTCAAGACTGAAACATATTCCAAGAGTGATAAAATATGTGTCTCTCTCTCTCTTAATGTGAAGACTAATGGTGCTTATGAGGTGTGGTGTATGTGTGTGTGTGTGTGTGTGGTGGTTGGTTTTTTGTTTTTTTTGTTTTTTTGTTTTTGTTCTTTTGTTGTTTTTTTTTGGGGGGGTGGCTTTTGCTGGGCAAGTAAATAGAATGATCGCATCGAAATTAGGCTCAATAGTTCCAAATCGAAACATATCCATAAGAGTTTCGTTACCTAAGACCTTTAACGGTTATGACCCAAGCGCCACTCTGGGGGGTAAGTGTAACTGAAGGACATCAAGGAATTAAAATGCTCTCCACCTGCCTGCTATTGTCATTCACCTGTGACGATCTTGACTGTGCCATAACATCGCCTTAAATGTCCTAAAGCTCTAAACTAACAGGGAGATCTCAATAATAAAAAAGAAATAAACGCGCAATATGGCCGCCCTTTTCTTTTGGGACTAGATCTTTCTATAAGATCTAAAAACAACTTTTCCCACCAAAAAAAAATCCTCATAAATTTCTACAATTTAATGGAGTTAGAAGTCCATGTACTTCAGCAAAACACCATTATTTTCACGTCTCTTCTCGCGGGAGGGCGACAAATCGCGAGAATAACACCTCCAGCCCGGTAGTTCGAGCTGCCTCGCTGTGGCGTCAGGCTGCCAGCGTGGCTGATCATGAGGCCAAACCGCAAAAACTTGGCCGCCGTTTGGTCAGATTTGGCTCAGGCACGCTCGAGCAGCAAGGATCTTCGCCGGGCGAGTTACAGCGCTGGATCGTGGAGGGCAGCAGCTGTTGTCCTCTTCGTTTTGTCTTATCGTCAAGCGACTTATGAGACACGAACTCTGTACAATTCTCAGTCCTGCTGGGTAAGGTGTCGGCTTGGAAGAAGTCATGTTCCCTGAGCAGGCGGCCGAGAGGCTCAGCCCAGAGAATGGTTTGCTCAGGAGTCCCGGACAAAGACTGCGGTTTCTGACTTTGGCAAAAACAAGTCCGGGCTAAAACAGGGAGGGAGGGAGAGAGAGAGAGAGAGAGAGAGAGAGAGAGAGAGAGAGAGAGAGAGAGAGAGAGAGAGAGAGAGAGAGAGAGAGAGGCGCGGACAAGAAATATCAAGAGGTTATTATTGTGAATGAGGTGTGTAGAGTTTGAGAAAGGAGAAACAAAGAGAAAGAAAGGAGTAAGGTGGAGGACACAGGTAGAATAAGGAAGACCTTTATGAAACTTGGCGATGTGCAGCTTTATGTCAAGGCCTTAGCTTAGCTAGCTTCTCAAGAGAGTCTTGGACGGGGACTGGCGGTGTGGAGAGAAGACAAAGCATAAAAAAGGCGCTAGATGATGAGAGATAAAAACCTCCGAAGGGAAAGATAATAATATTTTATGATTGCAGGAACACATAAAAACAGTCGGTTAGAAAGGTGTTTGACTAACCAGGGATGAAAACTGACTCAATTAAAACATTTAGCTTGAAATAATTTGTTTTATAAAATCTATAATCCTAATTTAGAACAAATGAGCGGCTATAACCTTAAGTGAAAGATGGTTTATAGAGTAAAAGACAAAAGTAAAGAACTACTTATGTAATTTATCATTCATTAAAAAAGAAAAGGTAGCTAATCTTGTAAAAATCCGAATATATTATAATTATTATATCCTTGATTATCATGTAGACGCAAAATAAATGAGCAGCTAAATATTCCCACAAGACAGTGCGCACCTTTTGTTACCTTTTGCGACAATTCAAAACCTTCTAACATGCGTTTAAAAAAATACTTAAATAGATTAGGAAAATATGGAACCGGTTGTTGTTGTTGTTGTTGTTTTTTGTATAAAATGATGCAAATTGCATGAATTAATAAATATTGCAAATTTTAAAATTGTAGAATCTATTATTAGAGAATGATTGCTAGGCCTAACTTAATACAGGTAACTAAAAGAACTGTGAATGTTGTCTTTAAAGTTTTGTTTTATAGAGAAGATGTCTGTTATCAATAAAATTTAAATTGCTTATTTCAAAATATTTTATGAATATGAGATTCAAATTATTTATTGTTGCAAAGCTGGGATCAGTTGGGGAACATGGATGAATCAGCTTGATGAAGTTCATGTATAAAATGGTCAAACAGCGTAACTTCTCAAGCTAAGAAATAAGAGTGGTGGAGGAAACCAACATCCTCGTCATTCATGGATCGATTCATTCCAGTGACATGAAGGACAGATTTAGCCTCCTCCCCATCCTCTCCTCTCCATCCTTGCCCTCCTCCTTCTCTCCCTTCCCCTTCTTTTCCTCCCCACCCCCTCCACCTCCTCTACCTTCTGAGCCCAGATCATTCCTACTCTGAATGGCTTGTACAGGTCATACTACTAGACAAAAGTTTACCCCGAAGCCATACATAAATGAATAGATTTATAAAACTAATGAACAAATAAGTTGAAAAAGACTAAAATAGAGAAAAAAAAACACCTGAAAATTTACACTCCTTTACATAGCTTTTTATATTTTAGCTTTGCACGAAAAATATTTTTGTGTTTTATATTTCTTTTGTTGATGATGCTGGTTTTTTTTTTTTTTTTTTTTTTTTTTTTTTTGGGGGGGGGGGGGGGGGGGTTTTATATATATAGATATATATATATATATATATATATATATATATGTTGATTTGCGTTCATGTTAGTAAGGTTGATGTTGCCATTCTGTTAATGACGGTGGTTAAATGGTGGTAATAGAGCTGCTATTGTGGCTCATGCTGTTCTGTTTTTATTTATTTCTCTAATTTTCACGCGCATGGTGATGGAAGAAAAATTAAATTATTAAGTTAATTAGAATTTTCAATATTAAATGAATCGGCTAGCATTTTAACCACAATTTCTAATGTTTTGTCCAGTCACTAAAACATGCTTTACGGGAACAGAGGAAACTTAGCCGGCCGCGGGATGTATGTGTAGAATATTACAACAAAAAATGTAACGTATCGGGCAGAAAAAGATTTCCTGTGATCGCGAGATTAATCAGGCAGGAGACAAAGGGACGGGCTCTTTCTCTACACCAAAAACCATCAAGGTCGTTGGATTTACTGACAGATCTGACGTCACTATCGAATGAAAGTATATACACAAGCTTTCACTATGACTTTTGAGATCGATAGACTTCAAAAAAATAGCTTGAAATACCTACACAAAGCAAGTCTTTTTTTTTTACTCTACAGGATTTACACCCCGCCCTCTATGTAGGGGTAGCCCTGACATGACCTGAGATGACACACGAACACACACACACACATATATACACACAAATATAAACAATCCAACGCGCGCTCTATTTGAATGTCAGTGTCGGTGAAATCAGGAATGCTCGGAATTCCGGAACAAAGGTCAAAGTTCACAGCTTCAGTACTAGGCCGGATCCTTGCCGCTAGGCTCCCCAGCGCCTATGGATGACTCAAGACCAACATTACTGGTCACATTACTGGTACAGTAACTGTACTAGAGGTAGTCTCTCAAACATCCTCAAACAATAAGTCACAGGCGATTTCAGGCAGTCACAGAAGTCAATGGCTAAAGCTGGTCGGGTTTGATTTGTTTCTGACGTTCTGACTAACGCACAGCCCAGTGAGTTCACCTGAGGTTATGTTCAGCCAAGTATGCTGTCTGACCCAGTTGTCCAACGTTCGACAATGTTCCACAGAAAGGAGGCTTCGTGAGCACAGTTTGCGATGGAAAACCCTATTTTTCTTTAAGTCTAGATCTATAGCTATCTTGCCAAGGCTTACTCGCTGCTTCAGAACTTTTCTTACCGGTGACTCAGTGGCATACCTGTATACTATACACCTGACCTCCCTGGTTCGGATCAGAGTGTGAGCCTTATTATATCTTCAACCCTGCACTGCCTGAAAGTTGCCAGAAAAGCCATCACACACCTGCCAGAAAAGCCGTCACACACCTCCTAATATAATAGTTGACTAGCTTGATGGACAGTTAGATCTAGTCCATTTGTTATTTTAAAAAATCTTCACGGGTTTTCGCTCTCTTTTTTTTCTCTTGCTGTTCCATCTTTATTTTTTCTTTCTCATTAGTTATTCTTCATGTTGTTGCTGTTTTTCTCTTTCTCCGATTCATGCTTGTAATTTAGGAAAAAAATAATAATAAATAAATACATAAAACCAGATAGGGAGCATTCTCTTCCATTTTTCTACAAATCTACTAGGTTTTGTGAGTCACGCCATGGTGCCTGGGTGTGTGAGAAGATCAGGACTGCGAGACCGTCTGCTGTAGCAGACGACAGGCTCAAAGTTTGTAACACTGATCGGGATTTCCCGTCGCACGTGCACTGTTAAGGTGAATGATGAGCGAATTTCAGCTGTTGAGGTTGTTTTTTTTGTTTGTTTTTGTTTTGTTTGTTTCTTGTTGAATTGTCTCGTAGTTGCGTTCTCGCGTTGACGTATTTGTGTGTGGTCTGAGTTCATAAATTTTTTTTTTTCGTTTTTTTCACTCTTGATAGACAGAATAATTGATTAATAAGAAGCTAATTATGTTAGATCATGTAAGACTCATTCAGATCCTGGTTAGCGATATTTCTGTGTTTACATCGATTTAAATTGAGACCGAATGTTTCCACAATCATTTCGATTCACTTTTCATAAATTTGAAATTCATTTCTTTGCTTCTGAGCCAAAAAAAAAACAAAACAAAACAAAAAACGCGCGTTAGTTTATAGCTATAAAAAATGGAAATTCGATCTCTTTCAAGTAATCAAGCAATATGAAAATTGATATTACAAGTAAACAACGTCGAATTAGAGCACTAATTAATGGAAGAAGAGACAATCTCTAACTTTCTTTGATAGAAGTGCTCGTTTTCATAGTGCGTTATTTAAATTGTCTCTGAAAATTACCACTACTTTGAATCCACTGAGGCCAGAAAGGAAACTGTCAAGATAATCGATCGACAACTCAACTTTATCATTTTTGTCACTATTGTTCTTGGTCCCTCATTATTTTTTTTTATTTTTTATTTTTTTTTTTTATACTTCTGGCGGGAGGAGGAAGTTCTAATCATAAAAATAACCCTAGTTGACAACACGATTCACATATCGCTGGCCCCCACCCACCCACGCGGTAAACGTGTCATAGACTTCAGATAAGACTGTCCGCTCCAATATTCCTGTAGTAGAACATTTTGGTGGTTGAAAAATTCATTTCTGAAAGTTCAGTATCGTGTGTGAGCGAGTGGGCGAGCGGTCAACGTTCGGTGCTGGGGCGTGACTAGTGACTAGACTTCATAGATGTGACCAGTGACTTCCCAGAGGAATAAAAAGGGGGGGGGGTGGGGGGGGAGTAACTTTTCTGTGTTCCTTTGTTCAACCGGTGTCAGTGCCAAGACAAACAGGAAGAAAAACAAAATTAGTTTGTTGACTTTACCTTAGATTTAACAAAACAGTGTTTTCACAATGTAGCTAGATTTACCTAACTGCTCCATTCAGTTAGTCTGTCTGGTGTCTGCCAATATAACATTTCGGTAACTTTTGTTTACTTTTTTATGGCAACTTTGCATGCAATCTTTTAATATTGCATTTTGGAATTCACAGTCCCATTTTGAAAAAAAAATAATTTTTTTTTTCCTTACAAAGGAACTAAACGGAAGGAGGAGCTTATTAATCTAAGAAGTTTGAGGAAGTTTTATAATATTGACCTTGAAAAAAACAACAACCTATAGAGTGTTCTTAAATTTAAAAGAAAAAATGAAAAAAAAAAAAAAGAGACAATCAAACCCCAACCCCAATGTGCTAGTCACAAATTGAGGAAACACGGACAGACACATAAATAGGCCCTTCAAGATGTCCCGGGTATTTTCGTAATTTTCCGGAGCCGCCATAACTGTTTTGGTCAATGAGAGTGGAAACTTTACTTATCCTGTGTTATAAACAATAGTGTTCTAGTGGAACATTGTGTTGAAAAGAGTCGTAAACTATTATTTTCAGCATAAATGTACATCTTTAAAAACTTAGCAAACATATATATATATCATGGATGCACGATGTGATGCAAACTTTTTTCGGTTTTTCTTCTGTTCCGCGAATTGTTCGAGGTACTGAATTTCTTACAGTAAATGTTGTATTATTTTTCTGCTTATTCTTTAAAAGTTAGAAAAGGTTTGGAGTAAAAAAATAAATGTATATATATATAAACATGATTCAATTGGCAGAGTATTCTGTGCTTGAAAAAACGTGAGGATTTGTCTTCCCTTTAGTTAATCATACTCTACTACCAATCACTTTAAAATTTCAATATATGTAGATCTATATAAAATAAATTAGGTGATTGATCTGACAAAAGCTATGTAGATCTACGATATCGTGCCTCTAATGCATCGGATAGACTAGGCCTTGATTACACTGGCTTCGCTAAATAATTACATGTATTTAATGTACTTTGTAAATCTCTAAATCTAGATCTAACACTAGTAGTCTTAGGTAAACGGCACGATAGTCACTGCTTCGGGCGTTTTAACCAGACGTACTCGAACTAGATCTAGAGCTAGCTTGATTTAAGTCTAGATATGTATGGTGCACCTTTATATTTTGGAGCCACGTATTGAAATACATTTACAGAGTAAGTGTATGGATGTCTCACATTATTTTAGTGATTTTTGTTTTAATTATGATTATGAAAGATGGCAGTTTGAGTGATCTCTCACTGCCTCAGTCCATTGCGGGGAGGCGCCGATTGCAGGCTGGAATTTAGTTAAAACTGTCTTAGTTTCGCTATTTTTATGTATTGAGAAACTTTAAAAAATTTGTTGGCTTAAATCTCAGTATCAAATTAGCCATATAAGTTATACATTTTTATACAGAGGTCAGGAAAAATGCTGGTGCGGTGCTCTTTTTTATTCTTGATGTCATGGAAAGTTGTTGTGACCAAAACTAATATGTTGGACGACCCTAGCAACCACTGAAACGAAAGGACAAAAAAGTTTAAGTTTTGCTCAGTCTAGACATATGCGTGTCCTCATTAATCTGTGGTGCTTGTTTTCTATTATCAGCAAGAACGTAATAAATGTTATGAAAATCTGGGGAAACCCCGGAATATGAGGCCCGGCCTAGTTAACTGATAATCCTCGCAGGACCCAAGGCCGGTCACTCCACATAGCGGCTATTGAGGTCACGTATGACGCGCCTTCCATGTAACGGTTTTCCCTGAATTAAGGTCATGACCTGAGATCTAAAACGTTCTAACTCTCCCAGTGCTAAGATACAGATAAAACATTCTTCCGCTCAGACCGCAGCTCAGGACCTCCTTGAACGGCCAGTATTACTTCGGACTTTAGACCCTAGTGGCCTTGGACGGATATTTTTCGAAAAAGCGAAAAAACTCCAACAAAAGTATTGAATGCGTGTAATCGCCATGTTTACTTATTAGCAACTCAGCTGATTGGGTCGAAGTTTCCCTCACAGATAAACATCATAGGGCTTGACGGACACATTCTGGGAGCGAACAGTTCCCAAGATTTGCCTCGATGTTTGGATCAGGAGAATTGATATCGGTTCTATATTCTGTTTGATATCGATCTGATACTGGAGTTTTGGTCTTCTTTCAGAGCCACAGACATAGTTCTCGGAATCAATGATCATTTTTTTTCTTTTCAATCGGTAACACGCATCATTGATATTAGTCCTACATTCTGCATAATTTCAGAACTACCAGTTACGGGTCAGACCCTTAAACAACGCGTACAAACAAGCTGGTATCTAGTCTAGAGTTGTGAGTTTTGCTCCAAATCTAAATCCATATCCGGTCCACGGACTACAGCGTGACTCGAACTGAAAGTTTTCCGAGATCCTGCATGTATGGAGGTAAGAGATTTAGGGGAGGGGTGAGGGGCTAAGGTTACCATGAGGTCATTTTTGTTCTAAAGGAAGCAAAACAGCTGGCATGCTGCCGACAGCGGTTGGTTCCAGGTTTGGGAACTCGCCAAGAAGCTGTGGGGGTCGAGGCATGATCCACAGGATGTGGTGGATAATTCATGGGTTGTGTTTGGGAAAATGCTTGGCAAGTTATGGTGTAAAAAGTCTTCGTTACGTGACTAAATCTACATCTCTATATTCTCTCTCCCTGTTGGTTTAAGCTCTGGTCAGTCTGATGGGCTTAGGGTGTGAAGATAGATAAGATAAGATAGATGAGATATAGAAATGTAGATAGAGAGAAATGAAGAATGATAGATAAACAGACAGATAGATTAATAAGTAGATATATATATATATATATATATATATATATATATATATATATATATATATGTATAGGTAGATAAATGGGTAGATAGATGAACAAGGAAGTAATAAAACCAAGTAGCTTGTAGAAAGGTCGGTAGATAGATGAACAAGGAAGTAATAAAACCAAGTAGCTTGTAGAAAGGTCGGTAGATAGATGAACAAGGAAGTAATAAAACCAAGTAGCTTGTAGAAAGGTCGGTAGATAGATGAACAAGGAAGTAATAAAACCAAGTAGCTTGTAGAAAGGTCGGTAGATAGATGAACAAGGAAGTAATAAAACCAAGTAGCTTGTAGAAAGGTCGGTAGATAGATGAACAAGGAAGTAATAAAACCAAGTAGCTTGTAGAAAGGTCGGTAGATAGATGAACAAGGAAGTAATAAAACCAAGTAGCTTGTAGAAAGGTCGGTAGATAGATGAACAAGGAAGTAATAAAACCAAGTAGCTTGTAGAAAGGTCGGTAGATAGATGAACAAGGAAGTAATAAAACCAAGTAGCTTGTAGAAAGGTCGGTAGATAGATGAACAAGGAAGTAATAAAACCAAGTAGCTTGTAGAAAGGTCGGTAGCTTCATGTTTTATAGACGGCACGGTAAGAAGGTCGGAAAGTAGCTACAGAGATAAACTGTCATGGAGACAGAAAGGGATAACGTTAGAAAGTATACAGATACAATATAAGTACCTTTTCTTGAGTTATTATCTAGGTAGATAGATAGAAAGATAAAAGGAAAGGTATAGATAAGAAGACAAGCAGACGGATAGATAGATAACAGTGACAAAAGATCTTACAACAAGTTGTTTCCATCATACTACTCTAGTGATGCTAGATATATAAATCAGATAGACAAGCAGACGGATAGATAGATAACAGTGACAAAAGATCTTACAACAAGTTGTTTCCATCATACTACTCTAGTGATGCTAGATATATAAATCAGATAGACAGATGGTTAGAATTTTCGGTTGATTTTAAACGTTCAGACATGTTTAGTATATAGAGGACATAAATATTTACAAATATTAAGTAGAATTCGCATCCAAACATAGGTAATCATAATTTTACATATATATATATATAATCATATAAACCAGCCACGCTTGACGGGAAATCCGTTCCACTTGTGTTTATTTTCCGATTAACAGGTTAACTATTAAGCGGACAGATATCAAAGCTAGCTCATTTGATCCTCGATGCACTCAAGGCCAAAAAAAAAAAAAAAAAAAACTTTTCATGCAGAGTCACCTCCTCATTCTTCTCCTTGTCTGTCTGTATGCTGGCTCTCTGAGTCTGTCCTCTCACAGGAGGGTCTTGGAGGGGAAAAGTTCCACAATTATATTCACTTCACTAAGATGCGGCCGGTTTTCTTTTCGTGTTTATGTTTATACCGTAACAAAAATAAATATTTATACATTTTTCTTGTTCTCTACATTTCATAATGTGAAGTGGTGGTGGGGGAAAGTGGGTGGAAGGGTAAGGGTGAGAGAGAGTCAGACAGACAGACAGACAGAGATAGAGAGGGAGAGAAAGAGAGACATACAGACAGAAAGATAGATTTAAGTTTCAATGTTTCCCTGAAGAAAGCGCTTTCTCTTATAAATTAAAAAAAAAAAAAATAAATAAAAAGCGGGAGATTGTTGCTTCACCTAAAAAAATTGAATTTTTTTTTTTTTTGTTGGAAACTAAATGGAAATTATTTATTTCACAATAAAATCCTTCATTGATTGTTTCACAGATCGGTACTATGATAGTTTTTCCCACCCTCCTAGCGCACCGCAAGCAGGGCAGGGAAGAGAAGAAAAGGCCCTCAATGTACGCACTGCCATTCATGTTGTTCTATTATAGTAATAAACTATTCCTTTACATCTTAAGGCGAACGCCTCCCCACCTCAGCCACAGATGCTCCACAATGGTAGCGAGTTCGAAGCCTGCGGGCTCTCAGTACAAACACGTCATGGAGACGGAGACCAGAACAAACTGTAACCCAGAAATATGGAATCAAAGATACGCGGCTAGACCGAAATGCCTCTTGGTGCGGAACTGATTTTACCTCTACAGAATCAGCTTCAATCAGAATATGTTTAATCTAAAAGATAATTGCAGTCCGTAGCATATCGGTTAAACTACAGTGGAATATATACGCGAAAAATATTTTATTTCCAGTATGCATATTTTTTTTTAAAACAAATTATCTTAGTGACTTTTTTAGAATCACGAGGCGACTATCATACCAATTATTTCCTTGTGACTCGATGATCCAACTGTTGTTTTTTCCCCCCACTCTGCCCCATTTCGCAACACTTATGGCGCACGGGAGAGTGATAACCCATCATATCATATCATAATGCCATCAGAGCAGTGGGTGTTCAGCGTGTGATAACAGGACCTGGCCGGGCAGTGTGTGGTGAGAGACACTCACACAGCCTCACACAGTTCAACGGCGAGGCACTCACACTCACACCCGTGATTCATGCACTGATGTGGCCAGATAACACTTGTTTGACAGTCGCCTAAGTTCCACACGTCCAACAATCAGGGAGTTGTCGACTCGTCAGGCTAGTTGTGGGTTTTGCTGATTTTTGTATTTATTTATTTTTATATTTTTTCCTATTACTCAGAGATGATTCTAATGAGAGGATGGTGTGAAATCACATGGTGTTTGACGGGATTCAAAACTGTCATGTGAGCAGATTAACAGCTTTTGTCTTTCCTTTCATCTCCATGGTTTTCTTTCTTTTATTTTCTTTTATTTATTTATTTTTTTTTTTTTAATTTTTTACTAGACTTCTCACCGTCCCCCTTTCTGTCTCATATTTTCGAGCCTCTCCCTCTTCTCCCTCTACCCCCTCCTTCCTCTCTCTCTCTCTCTCTCTCTCTCTCTCTCTCTCTATATATATATATATATATATATATATATATATATATATATATATCTTTCACCCTTTCTATACCACATCTGCAAACCTTTCTCTCTCTCTTTCTCTCGCTCTCTATTTGATTTTTTCTAAGTCATATCTGCAAACCTTTGTCTCTCTTTCTCTGTCTGGCTGTCTGTCTGTCTGTCTCTATCTCTGTCTCCCTTCCTCCCCCCCCTCCTCCTCCTCCTCTCTCTCTCTCTCTCTCTCTCTCTCTCTCTCTCTCTCTCTCTCTCTCTCTCTCTCTCTCTCTCTATCTATCTATCTATCTATCTCTTTTTAAGTTTTCCTACATCACATCGGCAAAACCTTTCTGGATATCTCTATATCTCTCTTTTTCTATCTCTCTCTCCTTCCTCCTCCTCCTCCTCCTCTCTCTCTCTCTCTCTCTCTCTCTCTCTCTCTCACACACCTTTTCTATATCATAACTGCAAATCTTTCTTTCT
The DNA here is from genome assembly GCA_033675545.1 of Elysia crispata. Lineage (NCBI taxonomy): Eukaryota > Metazoa > Mollusca > Gastropoda > Plakobranchidae > Elysia > Elysia crispata. Next base: position 222,056 of record JAWDGP010005772.1, read on the forward strand.
CTCTCTCTGTCTTTCTCTCTCTCTCTCTCTCTCTCTCTCTCTCTCTCTCTCTCTCTCTCTGACTCTTTTTCACACTTTCTGCATCACAACTGCAAACCTCTCTTTCCTTCTCTCTCTATCTATCTCTCTCTCTCTTTCTCTCTCACTCTCTCTCTCTCTCTCTCTCTCTCTATCTCTCTATCTATCTATCTATCTCTCTCTCTTTCTCTGTCACTCTCCATCTCTCACCATGACTAATCGTATTTATCACCCAGCTGTACCAGCATGTGATAATATTATCCACAATCAACCCCACAAACACAGAGCCCAACTGCAATAAACATAATTTGAAAATGGACCATTATAGAAAAAAATGCCAGCTTCCCCCATTCCAGGTCACCCACTCGTACCCCTCAGGACCCTCTCAGATGTGTCGGGTCTGCTATTCTGGCCTGAGTTCTACCCAAGACGGGCAGGTAACTGCGTGGTACGGCATGGCCGCCTGCTGATGGTGAGTAATTCCTGTGTTAGATCACCCCTGTTGGATGATGCATGACTCGTACTGAATGCACCAGTGATGGTATATCGCGGTCACCCACTCACCCGATCAATATCAGCCAGCTAGTTACTGTTACTCTCTCAGTCACCATGAAATGGTTTACAGTTACACAGCGTTTACTGCAAACTCCACAATTCGCGCCTCTCTGCCTGCTCTTGTGAGGTTTTCCTTTAGATGAAGAATTCAGAATAATGAGAAATCAACTCCATGTACTTCTATACTTTCCAAATTTGGCTCAAGATCTTTTTTGAACGCTTATTACAAGCCTGTGAGTATCTGCAAAACAAAAAAAACAAAAACAAAAGTGCTGTTTGGTGCACTGCCGTTCGGGAATTAATTGCTGCGTATTGATCGAATCTGTTCGTTAAAGAATGTGTGAGAGAATCTATAGACAGGTTTAATATGCAACATTAGGAAACTATCCTGATCCTAGTTTCTGTTCACTTCTGACTTTTGAGGCTGTTCGGGTTGGGGTAGTATTTCATCACTGCAGTTTTAGTGACAATCTAGTGCCGTCTTTTATTTCAAAATACTACATGTACTTTGAGCAAAGATAGAATTCTTTACTTGCCATTTCTCTCTCTCTCTCCCTCTTAATGCGACTTGTAACTGAATGAATCGGGTGATATCATTAATCGGCCGAGCAAAGGATTTTTTTTATGATTTTCTACATAACAAAAATCCAATATGAGTCAGGGCACCACCCAGAAGTGAGACCTGAACATATTTCATGATGTTTGATGTGCTTGCTATTTAGAGGAAAGGGTGATTTTATCAATACGAAAAGTGGGGGGGGGGGAGGGGGGAATTAAAAAAAAAACCCAAGACCGTTGTCCCTTCTTTAAACCTAGTCGAAGTCTTGCTTGAGTCTCTGTCTCTCTCTCTGTCTCTCTCTCTCTCTGTCTCTCTCTGTCTCTCTGTCTCTCTCTCTCTCTCTCTCTTTCTCTCCTCCCCCCTCTCTCTGTCTCTCTCTGTGTCTCTCTCTTTCTCTCCTCCCTCTCTCTCTCCCCTCTCTCTCTCTCCTCCCTCTCTTTCTCTCCTCCCTCTCTCTCTCCCCTCTCTCTCTCTCCTCCCTCTCTCTCTCTCCTCCCCCCTCTCTCTGTCTCTCTCTGTGTCTCTCTCTTTCTCTCTCCTCCCTCTCTCTCTCCCCTCACTCTCTCTCCTCCCTCTCTCTCTCTCCCCTCTCTCTCTCTGCCTCCCTCTCTCTCTCCTCCTTCTCTCTCCCTCCCTCTCTCTCTCTGTCTCTCTCTTTCTCTCTCTCCCCCCTCTCTATACTCCCTCTCTCTCCATCCCTCTCTCCCTCCCTCTGTCTCTGTCTCTGTCTCTCTTTTAACCCGTTTTTTCTCTCTCCGATATGTTAGAAAAGGCTCGTGAATCTCCTTGAATTGAATTTTATCAGCTATATCAAGCAAGCAAACAATTCATCAATCCTCTGACCATTACGACCTGGTCTCAGTTTGCTGTGCCGCGAGGCTCCAGAGACATCCAGCATCGCCCCAAAGCTGCTCTCAGAACATCCAGCATCGCCCCAAAGCTGCTCTCAGAACTTCCAGCATCGCCCCAAAGCTGCTCTCAGAACTTCCAGCATCGCCCCAAAGCTGCTCTCAGAACATCCAGCATCGCCCCAAAGCTGCTCTCTGAACATCCAGCATCGCCCCAAAGCTGCTCTCAGAACATCCAGCATCGCCCCAAAGCTGCTCTCAGAACATCCAGCATCGCCCCAAAGCTGCTCTCAGAACATCCAGCATCGCCCCAAAGCTGCTCTCAGAACATCCAGCATCGCCCCAAAGCTGCTCTCAGAACATCCAGCATCGCCCCAAAGCTGCTCTCAGAACATCCAGCATCGCCCCAAAGCTGCTCTCAGAACATCCAGCATCGCCCCAAAGCTGCTCTCAGAACATCCAGCATCGCCCCAAAGCTGCTCTCAGAACATCCAGCAAGTCTTCAACATGGAGCTCGCCGGTGGCACGAAGACGATCGAGTCGGCAATAAAAATTAAAAGTCCAATGTTGCGAGCAGAAATTGTTGACCTAGATCTGGTTTCAATGCCGTCTGACCTAGTTTTCACGTGCCTGTTCCCTGGGTAATATGGCTCAAGACCGAGGTGAAAGTATATGACTTGGGATTAATCCATATTTCATTTCTTTGTGTTTGTTTTGTCTTTTTCACGTAGCCTGCCGTTAAAAAAGGGAAAGCGTCACAGGGCAAAGTAAAGCGCACTAGGTGAGAGCCAATCTAACTTAAAGGGTCGGCACCGGTAATCCTCCCCAATACAGACCCCGTCTAACATGATCTGTCTTTCTGTAAGATATACCCAGAGTTCCTGTGTTGAAAGTCTCATAAGTCTATCAACAATTTCCTTACTTCCACAATCTGTTAGATGAGACCCACCTCTGGCCCCAGTTGACCATAACCCCTTTCCCCTGACATGCACCCCCCCCCACACACACACACACACTCACACACAAACACACCAGGATTCGAATGCTCACTCTCCGATTGACTGGTCTGCGCTCTAACGGATGGACTTTCTTGTGTTTTACTTTATTACCTTGAATTACTCTTGCTTTGGTGGCTGCGAATCGTCAATGCTTGCCACGCGACAGTTGTGTTTGTGTGATTGTTACATTCCATGCAATCATAAGCCACACGTAACACTAGATAAGAAATAACACTCACACTGTGGTTCTAGTCAGGCCACAGATGACGATGTGGCAGTGGGACTGCATGCAGACAATGTACTGCGCTATTCGATGCTGGGTTGAGTAACTGACCTAGATCTTGATAACTGGTGACGTCACACCACACGCCCCACACTGATCGCAAACTGCGACAGGAAATAAAGGCTGTGGGGCCTTGCTGCGTAGTGCGCCTGTCTTGGCTGATACAGGCACTTAGTTGATATAACCCGTCCACTTGGAGCTCTCCCCACATTTTCGTTATTATCATTATCATCATTGTGATACCGTTTTTATCATCATCATTGTGATACCATCTTCATCATCATCATCATCATCATCATTATCTTCACCACCATCATCATCATCCTTGTCATTCGCATCATCATCATTATCTTCACCACCACCATCATCATCATCATCCTCGTCATTCGCATCATCATCATTATCTTCACCATCATAATCATCATCATCATCATGGACAACAACAACAACGACACCATCATCTTTATCAAGATCAGTGACTGGGGAAATCAAACCACCCAATGTCGTCATCATCAGTATTATAAACATCAGCAACAGCGTACTGTCTAAGATAAAACAATACCCTATAATATGATATCTGTAGCCCGAATTATGTGCTGTGGGTATGTAGACACCGAATAACACAGCCACATTAAGCTCATGAAGTTTTCTTGACTCAAGTAGCGAACACATGACATCTACCTTCTTAATATCTTGATACCTTTTGCCTCCGCTTCATTATAATCTTACACAACTCGCTCACTTCTCATGACATTGCAATGGTGGCAAAAATAGACGCTCGGTGCCAAAAACGGACGGAGGAACACGTGTAGAGCAGATAAAGACTAGACTAAAAGTTTTTGGTGTTTACAAGAAGTGTCTTTCTTTCTTTCTTCGTGCCCCCCCGCAGCACCGAAAGACACCATCGCTAGCGCCGACTTGTCGCGACGCCTCTGGTTTATACAAACTGTCCAGAGACACGAGGAGACTCGAACCTAACACGAACCTTATCGGTCACTTGGTGGGGAGGTTTCCCCCCCCCCCCAGAGCCCCTCCCCATACCACCCGCACTCAGCTAGTCTCAAGACATGTTCAATGGCCTCTTGCGCTATATTCAAACTGAAATACTATAAATTTGTAAAGCAATAAACTATCTGGGTTGAATAATAAAAAATCAGCGATCCCCGCCTTCCCCTGAGTTCACGATGACAAATCTCTTGTACCCGGTTTCCCCCCTACACGAGGTCACAGGGTGCGAAATTCGCAGATATCTGCGTTCACAACAGGCGAGCGGCCTACAGTGGCGCCGACACGTAACCGCCTGTCACAATCTTCTGCTCCTGCACCGTCCCTTTCTGTCCCTCAAGTGGCGGAGAGCTCTAGCAGCTAGAGAAGCTACAGGCCGACAGCTAGATCTTTCTGTCCCTCAAGTGGCGGAGAGCTCTAGCAGCTAGAGAAGCTACAGGCCGACAGCTAGATCTAGATCTCGACTTGGTAACGATCTCGGCTTGGGAGAAACTCGGTCAACCGGCATCCCGAGATCTCTCTCTCTCTCTCTCTCTCTCTCTCTCTCTCTCTCTCTCTCTCTCTCTCTCTCTCTCTCTCTCTCTCTCTCTCTCTCTCTCTCTCTCTCTCTCTCTCTCATTCTCTCATTTACTTATCTCTCTTCCTCCTTCTCTTTAGTGACTCAATCATTTCTTTCTCCAAACTCTCTATCTCTCCCCGCCTCTCTCTTCTCTCTATCTCTAGCAACTTCTCTGAAGCGCTCTTTCTCTTCTTTTTTTTCTTTCTATTTTATTGCTCTGCTTTTCTCTTTTTTTTTTTACTTTGAGAGGAAATTTAGTGGTTACGCTTTCTCTCTCTCCCTCTCTCTCTCTCTCTCTCTCTCTCTCTCTCTCTCTCTCCCTCTCTGTCTCAACTTTGTCACGGCACTCTCTCGTAATTAGATCGAACCACTCGAGAGCGGAATCTGCCCTTCTTTCATTCCTTCTTTCTTTCAATCCAGTGGCCCTGTTTTTCTTGTGCCGGCTTTCTGGGTTTTCCCCAAACTCCGGCGCAGTTCAGCCATTCATCGCGGGTTGTTTGTGTCGTTGGACGCGCCTCGGCCTTGAGAGCAGAGAGCGGGTGGGGGGGTGCAGCTGCTCTCTGTGTGTGGTACAGAGCGAAGCGACAGCGCTGGGGTGCAGAGAGGGGAGGGGATGTTATTTTTGGACATGATCCAGCCGGAAGTTGTGTTGCCGGCGAAGGTAAAATAGATCTTACGGTAACAGGCATGATGTTCAGGTTCAAGATTACACAAGTAAAGAAAAATAGTTTCATTTCAGCGCTGCAGTGGGGATGTTTCAAAATAAAGTAATAGATCAAGAATAGGAGTCAAACTTTATGCGGTAAATCTTATACATCCGTTTGTAAATTTATGTTTTGATATCTTCTCAGCTGTTAGTTTATATGGTATAGGACAAGTTAATCTTTAGCAATATCCCCTCTTCATAACAAAATAAAGGGCGGCAAATAAGAATAAACTGAATTAAGAAGGAAAGAAAGTTGCGGGGAGGATAAAAAAAAAGCACAATAGTTTGTTCTTTACACCGCCACAGACTTAAGCACAATAGAGAAGCTGGTGCGACCAAAATATGACAATTTTTTGATTGATCACTTTCCTACCCAAGATAACAGTGCAACAATGGAATGAACTCAAGTCCAGGCAGCAGTCTTTAAACTTCTATTTATGCCATGTATTTTATGATTTCGTGAGGTTTATTCAACATTGTGATGTTGTTGTTGTTGTTGTTGTTGTTGTTGTTTGTTGGTTTTGTTCTTGTTGCTGGTGTTGTTGGTATTGCTGTTGTAACTGATAGTCTTGACAGTGTGTGTCATTGTGTCGTTGTTGTTGATAGTTTATAACTCCAACCCTTGTCACTGACGCTGTCGATAGCACATATAGTTTGCTGCGCTGCCCTCAACTTTCTTTTGTTCTTGGTGATGTTATCATATTACTAATATTGTGTTAGTGGCTGTGTTTTTTTTTTTATTATTCTTTCAACTTTTCGTTTTAGCCGTGTTTGTTTAGTTTGGATTTAAATCTTTGTAAAATGGTTCAAGCGCACATACTCTACAAATAAAGGGAGATAAGGAAATGGATAGATAGAAAAAGATAAAATAAATACTTAAAAAAGATAACAGAGAGATAGAAAGATGTGAGTGCAATTAGATAAATAGACATACAGTTATTAAGTGGTGAGATCAGTCTATAATTATAATGGGAACCTGAATTGGATGCTAGGGGGTCAGAGATGGAGACACAAAGAGAGATAGAGAGAGGCAGAGAGAGAAATCAGCAGATAGAAAGAAAGAGAAATGGAACGTGTGAGAGGAGTGATAGAAAAGCTGACTCTATCTCGGTCAGGGTCGGTGAGTAAGTAAGGCGAATCATCTGATCTGACTAGATATATGGTACTGGTAGAAGAGGATGAGATGCTGCATGACTCAGAGAGAGACAGAGAGGGAGGGAGAGAGAGAGAGGGGAGAGAGAGAGAGAGGGGGAGAGATAGAGAGAGAGGGTGAGAGAGAGAGAGAGAGAGAGAGAGAGAGAGAGAGAGAGAGAGAGAGAGAGAGAGAGAGAGAGAGAGAGAGAGAGAGAGAGACAGGCAGGCACGGTCTAGGGGTGAGTAACTCATACTAACTTCAGGTAAACCATGAACTGCCAGAGCAGCAGTGCGTGCATTGCACAGAGGTGCACTCATACGCATGGGTCAAAGGTCACGCCCTCATCGATAGAGAAGGGGCACGGGGGGGGTCTGGACAATCATTTTGTCACAATAATCTTGTTTTTGTGTTGTGTGCCTCTCCCCCCTCCCCCCACCCCCCACCCCCCTCCTCGACACCCTGCCTCAAACAAGAGGAGGCCAGCCGTCGAGCTCGACTCTTGTCACGTGACCTGTACTTTTTATTTTCTCCTTGAACTATTTCAGGTTCCCTTTGCTTTTTCATTCTAACAAACAATTATTTCTCTCTCTCTCTCTCTCTCTCTCTCTCTCTCTCTCTCTCTCTCTCTCTCTCTCTCTCTCTCTCTCTCTCTCTCTCTCTCTCTCTCTAATTTAGCGAATATTATAATTATAAAGTAGGGTCAGTTAAGATAACATAATTCTTTATCGTCCATACGTGGCGTAATATTCTGTAGTCTACATGGACAGCGCTAGGTTTGCGGGGGAAAAAACAACTTCAAACATGTTTAACCTAACTTATACAGACTACTTATAAAGCCATCGTGTACGGATAAGGGAGAAGCAGAAAAGAAAAACTTTACAAAAGTAAGATACAAGAGTGATTTTCGAAAGTGCTCGAGTCTGGCCTTGATGATAAATGGTTTTCCTGATGGAACGATGATGGGAACTTATAGAGGGGGGGGGGGGGGTGTGTGTCTTTATCTGATCAAAATCGAGGTTATCTCATAGTGACATTTACAATAGTGGTAGGAAAAAATCTGGTCAAGTTTACAGATTTTGTTACATTTAATGATAGTTTTGTTTATCTTATTTGACATTGATTTACACAGGTTCCCACCCTGAAAAACGAAAAATAATGATAACAATAAAAAAAAAATAAATAAAAAAGATGTCACTCTCGTTTAGAGTTTCATAGAACAGACAAACTAGCGTCTGTGTTCCCGGCGAGAGGAAAACCTGGCAAAGCTTCGTGGGGAAACCTGTGACCATTCCGGGGCGAGTGCGCTATCATACGGCTTGCAGCGCTCTCAGTGCAGCAACAGAACACAACAAACAGTGGGATAGTTCCTTGATAGTTCTCTCTTAGTTTAGTGTTGACTTACTCTAAAAAACGCGACCTGATGAAAGCATGTAAGTCTGTGACAAACAGTGGGATAGTTCCTTGATAGTTCTCTCTTAGTTTAGTGTTGACTTACTCTAAAAAACGCGAACTGATTAAAGCATGTACGTCTGTGACAAACAGTGGGATAGTTCCTTGATAGTTCTCTCTTAGTTTAGTGTTGACTTACTCTAAAAAACGCGAACTGATTAAAGCATGTACGTCTGTGACAAACAGTGGGATAGTTCCTTGATAGTTCTCTCTTAGTTTAGTGTTGACTTACTCTAAAAAACGCGAACTGATTAAAGCATGTACGTCTGTGACAAACAGTGGGATAGTTCCTTGATAGTTCTCTCTTAGTTTAGTGTTGACTTACTCTAAAAAACGCGAACTGATTAAAGCATGTACGTCTGTGACAAACAGTGGGATAGTTCCTTGATAGTTCTCTCTTAGTTTAGTGTTGACTTACTCTAAAAACGCGAACTGATTAAAGCATGTACGTCTGTGACAAACAGTGGGATAGTTCCTTGATAGTTCTCTCTTAGTTTAGTGTTGACTTACTCTAAAAAACGCGAACTGATTAAAGCATGTACGTCTGTGACAAACAGTGGGATAGTTCCTTGATAGTTCTCTCTTAGTTTAGTGTTGACTTACTCTAAAAAACGCGACCTGATGAAAGCATGTAAGTCTGTGACAGTGCGGTAAAAATAATATCAGACCTGCTTTTTGTAAAAAAAATTCCCCATGGGTTTGAATTACCCATCGGCTGTGAGGGACTTGAGGAGAATTACTGCCATCTATCTCCGTCGACACTACCGAAGGTTAAGTGAGGGCGGGGGGGGAATGGACAGAATAATTATATCAAATAATGAACTTCACAGCATCGAACTAAAACTATGGTTTTTTTACTAACAATACGGAAATTAATATCGTAAGTTTACATTATTGTGACAAAGGTTGAGGGGGGGGGGGGGGGGGGAATGGACAGAATAATTATATCAAATAATGAACTTCACAGCATCGAACTAAAACTATGGTTTTTTTACTAACAATACGGAAATTAATATCGTAAGTTTACATTATTGTGACAAAGGTTGAGGGAATCCATGGTTTAAGTTTCTGTTTAAATAAGCTCTGCTATTCTCAGCCGAATACAATACGATGAGCAAAAATTTTCGAAGTAAACAACTTTCTGATTTTGTTTTTCAAACAATCAATCGGAGCTCGTATATCCTGGTGCATTCAGGTCAGCTAGGCCGGTGCTCTCTGCTCTCTGCTCTGTGCTGAATGCATGCTCGGTGCTCACCAGCACCACTAGGAACACTGCCACCATGAGGTCAGACAGTGCTCGCTGGCAGTGAGTACATGGAGCTCGGCATGAAACTCACACGCTGTGTGGAGTAAGTAGCTGCTCAGGTCGACGACTCATCCACTGCCCGTACTGAGTTACGTCCCGTGACTCCAGAGCTGTGTTTAGTTCCCTCTGTTTACTGCCTCGCTCACACACAGGACTCATGTCAGCAATTGCGCGCCAAGTTTCGGACTTTCCCTGTCCTCCATCGCCCCACCGCCCTGTTCTCACTTACTCAAACAAAACTTGCTCTGCACCGATAAACAGCGCGCAGCATAAAACAAAACAAATTATAAAAACTGGGCATAATGATAGATTGGTGAGTTCTCCCCCCAAAAAAGCGAAAAAATATCTAAGCATTTTCTTCAAGTGTGTCTTAAGTAGTTTGCCTTGGGGAATTCCCAAAAGTACGGGTTCTGTATCTTGAGTTCTGCTCTTCAAATGCTAATGGCTTTTACGATGCTCAGCAAAATGATAATTATAGTTGTTTTCAATTTGCCATCAATACTTTTCTAGTTTTTTTTTTTTTTTATTTTAAAGGCTTAAGAATATGTCTCATTTCTTTATTTTTCTCTATATCTATGCTCATTTGTGTTGAGGTGCATTCTATTAGTTGTTTTTTTTTTTCACTCTTTATCTTTCTCTCTCTTCTCCCCCGCCTTTTTTCTGTCTATTCCTATGTGCATCTGCCTATCTATCTATCTATCAATCTATCTATCTATCTATTTATCTATCTATCTATCTATCTATCTATCTATTTATCTATCTATCTATCTATCTATCTATCTATCTATACAACTGTCTATTCATTCATTTCTAACTATCTATCTACCTATACATCTCTATAACCATTTATTATCTATGTGTCTGTCTATCTATTTATCTATCTACTTATCTATCTATCTATCTTTTTCTCAATCTACCCCATAATTCCTCTCTTCCAACCTCTCATCCCCGCTGTTTCCGTGTTTCATTTCATGCCTCCTTCTCTCTCTCTGTATCGTACTTTTTTCTCTTTCTTTTCATTCTTTTCTTCTTTCCAATGCCTCTTTCCGTGCCTTGCATCTGAAACCTCTGTCTCTCCTCTCTCTCTCTCCCCCTCCTTCCTCCCCCCTCCCCACTCTCTCTCTCTCTCTCTCTCTTTCTTTCTCTCTCTCTCTCTCTCTCTCTCTCTCTCTCTCTCTCTCTCTCTCTCTCTCTCTCTCTCTCTCTCTCTCTCTCTCTCTCTCTCTCTCTCTCTCTCTCTCTCTCTCTCTTTCTCTCTCTCTCTCTCTCTCTCTCTCTCTCTCTCTCTCTCTCTCTCTCTCTCTCTCTTGTAGGATAATCTCTGACATTTTCTTCTCCTGTTATATACTGCACTAAATCATAAACATCATCTTTACCATGGGTTTTGTTCCGTTTTTCCAATTGCTTAGTCATTTCATATTTTGTATAAATAGAGTTAGTTGATGTCTTTTTTAATCCTAACCTGCTGCTCTTTTTAGGCATCCATAAAATCACAATTTGATTGTATACTTTGTATATATTTTTTGCTGCCGCGCTCTTTATTTGATTGATTGATTTTTTTTTTTAAATTAGAGCTTTAAAAGATAAGAGAATCTGTCAGTTTCAATGAGTTCCATACTAATTGCCTCCCTTACATCTCAGACCTTAGACGAGTTCAGCCCATCACGCATCTGTCCCATGTCCTGCACAGCCGGACGGCTAGAGAATGATCTAGTAATGTTTCAGTATATTTTTAATGTCCTTTTTTCATACAGCGCATTACAAATTCTAATCAGCCTGCAGAACCAAACGTGGCTTTCAACGCCTGCACATTTAACTTGGATTCCAGAATCTTTTCACTCAGCGCTATTTCTGGTTGTTTTTCCATTCAAAATGCATTTTTTTATGTCCGTTTCCGTCACACTTTATTTTGATACAGCTATACAATTTTTGTATCAAAATAAACATTGACAGAAAAGGAAACAAAAAATTCTAATTTTAAATTCACAATTCTCATGGGGTGAGTTTCACGAGGGCAGCTGTGAGAATTATGCAGTGTGCTGTGCGTGGTCATGAAGCATCAGCTTGTTAAGATAACAGAGCTGAATTGTTGTCCTTCTCTTGACCCAGAGATAAATGCCTGTAATCTACACTGGTACCAGTCTCGAAATTGCACCAGTTGTAACCATGTTTCAATGTATTGCATTCTTTAGGTCTGTAAGTATCTTGTTGATTTTGTTTAGTACTCGCTTGTTTCTTTGTTCTGGTACAGATCTACCAACATTGTAACACACTCGTGGCGTGTGAAAGAGGCCCACAGTTCGAGACTGGACCAAAAACTTGATATGGTCATGGCTCTTGATATTTGTTGCTTTTTTTTTAATAAACAAGCATAAACAAGATCAAATTAGCTCTCAAAAGCGAAAAAAAAAAACCCAACAAAACCCAGTTCTGGAGAAAAGGTTCATACCTTACTGCCCATCTATATCTATATTTATAAATGAAACAAAGTGGAACTTGACAGAAAATGTATTTCATTATTTTCTAAGTATTCTCATGAGGATCACAAAGTAAAGCCATTGGTTCAGAAACTATAAGGAAAAGGGGGGAAAGGCAACCACCTAACTAGACCTTAAAAGGGTGAAAATTAATATTACTTTGGACTCACCACTTTATTTCTTTAAGACTAAATGCAATAGGAAACGCTATAAAGTACAGTAAAATAAATTTCTCAATACATAGCTAAACCCATAGACAGAGCATTGCCATGTGTCCCTCAGTAATCCTATCAGTTGTTACAAGCATTTATTTTTCATGAACTGCAGCCATTCAGTATCTTAGAAAGTTCTATCTCATAAAGAGTTCCACTGTCAGATGACATGGCAGTGTTGTGGTTTAGAACGAGTGACCACCAACAGAGCGATGGGTTTCTCGACCAGAGTAGCTGGCGGTGGTCAGTGGTCACGTCTTGATGCTGACATGGTCTGTCGAAGTTGTAACTCCACCAGAGATATCGCTATAAAATCTGTTTAGATTTACAAAGCTTTATCTCTCCATTATTTCTCGACATTTCAGCGCGAGCGATCACTGCTCAGTGGGCGTCTCGCACAAACAATTCTTCACATCGTCTAGAGGCAGTGAGGATGGTGTCGCACCTTATCAGCTGTGCCTTGCCTGGCGAAGGCTTGATTTTTTAAGTTTACTAGAAAAGATCTAAGATGATAATTATAGTTTTGAACGGTTGGTACCAGCCCTATCAAACGAATAAAGAATCTGTGAATTAATTTATTCGATCAAAAAACAAAGGATTTACTTGTGAGGGTGTCTGCAGAAGTTCTGAAATCTAAAAAGGTTAGATAAAAAAAAACAAACAACAAAAACGGACAAAGCGTTTATCCCCGAAATTAGAGATCGTTCCTCCATCTACTGCGCATGCGCTATAAGTTTTGGACTTTGCTTCCAACTATAATAAAAGTTATCTAAATCTCTCATATGTTTCCTCTGGGTGAGTTGTACTTACTTCAATTTTTGCTCTTTTCCCGCTATTTTTTTTTTCTTTTAAGGCTAATTTGTAAAGCGCACATGACTTGGATGCCGCAATCTGCGTCTCGTCCGAGCAGCACCAGATGTTTCTGATCATATCTAGTCGGTGCCAGCTTACAGGAGCGTGTGCCTGGCTTATCACTAACCTTGGAAATTAAGTTCTTAGATCAAGTTACAGGGACTTGCAGCCCCTTAATGTCACAACTCTCCCACGACTTAGGAGACTCACCTGTAAAACCCAGAAATTGACATGCAGTTCGAGTGGCAACAAAGGGTTAAAACTTAGGCGACGGAGATAGAATGTGATAAAACGGTTTTCCATTAGTACAAGACTCAGTGCTGTGAACTGCGCCGTTACCCATGATGCCACCGGCCGCCATGACACAAGGAGCCTCAGCGAGGGGACAAGAGGTTTCCTGTGCGTCATCACTGGAGCCTGTCGCCCTGGCTGGGACTGTCACAGCCAGGACATGGAGAGAGTCAGAGAGATACTTCAAACTAAAAAAACTGGTCCCGGGCTCACAACTATTGCCCACTTGTAATTCGACAAGGCTAGGGACCAGACATCTGGTTCCGCTAAATTTTTTTTTTTTTATGATATGAACTATTGACTGTACAGTTGTTGTTGTTGAGTGTGACTACAGTTGCTGTGATTAATGCTGTGTGAAGCGTCACGTGACGCAGTCACGGCGGGGTTGATGGCCGCCCAGAGCGCCGTGACCTGCTCCTGGGGTTCGCTGCGGGCAGGAATCGTTTTAACATCCAGATATCAACATCTCCACATCTCCACGGTGATTCTCTCACTCACCGCTCCTTCTCTCTTCTTCTTTCCTTAGGTTCGCCTTTTCTGCCCCTCTCTCCCTCACTCTCTTTCTCTCTCTCTCTCTATCTCTCTCTATCTCTCTCTATCTCTCTCTATCTCTCTCTATCTCTCTCTCTCTATCTCTCTCTCTATCTCTCTCTGTTCCTCTCTCTCTATCTCTCTCTCTATCTCTCTCCCTCTCTCTCTCTCCCCCTCTCTCTTCTCTCTCTTTGTCTCTCTCTCTCTGTCTCTCTCCCTCTCTCTCTCACTGTCCCTCTCTGTCTCTGTCTCTCTCTGTCTCTCTCTCCCCCCTCTCTCTCTCCCTCTCTCTCTCTCTCTCTCTCTCCCTCTCTCTCTCTGTCTCTCTGTCTCTCTCTCTCTCTCTCTCTCTCTCTCTATCTCTCTCTCTCTCCTGTCCCTCTGTGTCAGTCTAATAGACCTTTTTTTCTATTGTCTGGTGTTTTCTCCCTGCTCAAGGCTCCTGTTATCATGTGTTTATTGCGTTCACCTGCAGGTTGAGTGCGGCCATGGCCACGCGTGCTGGAGCGTGCGCACACAGGTTTTCAATGGCGCATGATCCTCGTGTGTTCTAGTTTTTTGTCTAGCCTACCTCCTACACGATCTTCAGGATAAACAAAGAAAGTTGATTGACATTAATGATTTAGATGGAGACATCAACATGAAGGTATGAAGGAGAACAGGCAGAAGGTTGGGAGAGAAAAGTATGAGAGGAATGGAGAGAGAGAGAGAGAGAGAGAGAGAGAGAGAGAGAGAACACAAAGACGGAGCATGACAAAGAAAGAGACATGGAATGTACTGGTTACTAAAAAAGGAGAATTGTAAAAGGTGGAAGGAAATGTCAACACCTATGGAAATTTCACTGTCTTACGATATTTGTTAAATCCGGTCTTTTTATATCATTTTTTTTTCTTCTTAATTTTAATCCGTGGCCCAATTTTGCGATCGAATTTCGCACCAATTACCCTATCCAGCCGGAAACTTCGGCCTGGTGTTTTTTAATTCCCTATCGCTTCTGTGGCTCTTTGTTGAGATCGGCCATTGAACCAAAGAACGACAGTAAACTTTTCACACTCAACTGCTCAGTTTCTTTCTGTTCTGGCTGTCTAGCCCACCCTGTTTACCTCCCATGATTGATGTTATGGTCAAATTGTAGCTGGCAAAAAAGAAAAACAAAACAAAAAACAAATAAACAAAAAAAAAAAAACCCAAACAAATAAAAATAAAACTATTCCACATGAAACATAGTTCAAGAAAAGAAAACCGTTCAAACTGTTCAAGAGAGGCAAGTTGTGTGTGGCTACTGCGCTATGTTGTGAAGAGCCCATTATTGTGCTGTGCCGCTAAGTACTGTTGATTGATCGCTGCTAAAATCCATTCACTCGGGCCGAAAGTCGGTGATCTGTGGGAAAACCCACAAGTTCAGTGGCGGTCACTGGGTGCAAAGTGCAGTGTCATTATAACCTCTCTCTCTCTCTCTCTCTCTCTCTCTCTCTCTCTCTCTCTCTCTCTCTCTCTCTCTCTCTCTCTCTCTCTCTCTCTCTCTCTCTCTCTCTCTCTCTGTCTCAGTGCAGTCTCTAAGGAATGAGCTTATTTATATGTTTTCTCCAACCTTAATCTAATAATGCCTCCATAAATCCTATTTTTTTTTTATAAAAGTTAATCAATTGATAATGATCTGTTCTGTCTAGCAGGTCATATCCCGGTGGTTCACGTCCCCAGTCCTGCTGTAACGGACATCAACCACAGGACTGAGGACATCTGCACTGAGCCCACTGAGAAGGCACGGGTCCTACTTTTGAAGTCTTAGAGTTTATGCCACGAGCCTTAGGAACTTAGTGGCTATAAGATCATTAAAAGTGCATTAATTTAGTAGACAGTTCAATAATTTGAACGAAAACTTTCCCAATGAAAGCTTTTCTTTATGCACGTTCAACATCGTGTGTAAAAAGGAATAGAAAGAAAAAAAAATTGTTTTCCTGCAGCAGTGAAAATAAAAAAAAACAACTGAAAAACGAAATTGCGTATTTTGAATAAGTGCATAAGTCGGAAGCAGACAGCAGTCCGTATTATAGGATATTAAAGTTAAAGTCTGGGAGCCGTGGACTGTCTTCAGCCTGTCGACAGTTTGGCGCCGCTTGTTGAAAAAAAAAACAACAAAACAACAAAAAAAAAGAAAAACAGGCTATAATCCAATGAGATTGACATTCCTTGGACTCATTGAGGTTGTCTTGTTAAATAAACTCTTTCAATACCTCATTCCATTTAGTTTGGCAGACGTTTAGTAAGGCTGATTGAATGAGAACTAACCTTGTCTCCACACAGTCTCCCGAGAGAACTAGACAACTAAACTCCAACCAGCTCCCACGGCAGGTGTGTTGGATTGATTGATTTACTGATTGAAGAGTTTGATAAGCCCAGTCCACCATAAACGTAGATTCAGGCTCCCTCCAGAATCGGTATCCCGTTCTATGGCTCTCTATATCTGATGGAGGCCCTCCACGCTGCCGCTGGCCTCTCAGTCCAGGACTGACGGACGAGGACAACAAAAGGACTTGACCCTCAGCCACTGTTTGGTCGATTGATCGCTCATTGTTGCATTCATAGGTTTATTTATCTCGATTACTTTTTCAAACAAGATAAATGTGAATGGGCGGTTCTGAATATCGATAATTTTTTACACGACACTCTCGAGATTGTCTTGGAGGAAGTGAAATTTGATTGTAGCTGAGCAGCAGACAGCTCATTGTGGTTTTTTTTTTTTTTTCTTTTCTTTTCTTCAATTAAGAAAGCTTAACGCGACATTACAACAGAAAAAAATAAGAGTTGCTCTACAGAGAACTTCCTTTATGCCAGGTCTGGGATTATTGACCGTTTGATGGGCCTGCTGTAAGTCCTAGGCCCTTAGTGCAATAAGGTTTGCTCTGTTGGCTGGAAGCTGTAGAGTAATTAGTTTATCATTCTAGGGGGGGCCTATTAAAGTCAAAATTCACGAGAGGGGGCAAGGGGGGGGGGGGGTGAGTAGGGGAAAGCAGGTCGAGTGCAACTTCATAATATTCTGCACTGAATTAACTCTCAATTTTTCCGAAATACATTGTATGTAAATTCAATGAGGCTTATAAAATTGTTCCAGATTTTAATTTTGAAGAATATTCCTGACATAACAAAATAGAAAAACCCAGAAAACAGACGTCTAGATATAACTCACAATGTATTGAAAATCTTAGCTAGATCTAAACAGTGTAACATGATATTAATGCAGACTTCGGATACCAACTTGACTGTATCTAAATGAAAATCATTGCCAGGTTGTCACTAGATCTATCTTGATCGGGAAAACAAAATATGGCACAAATTAGCATCGAAGATTTGATGTCCATTAGGACACAGAGCTAGAGCGTCACGTTTTATTTATTTAATTTTTCTTTTTAACAAACCGCCTGCGGTAGAGATCTATGTACACACATGATAGGCCTAGCTTGCTCCGGCCTTCTTCCTCGCTTCTAGATATCGAGTGGTTTCACACGGACAAGTGTAGAGAGACAGCGTTCGGGAAGTCCATTTCCATGGTTCTGATTATTTTTGCCTATCACACAATTTTTGTCGGTAGTAAGCATGCAAAGATACTCAACCGAGCAAATCTTTACCTAGAATGATTCAGGTTTAATGAATTTAAGGTCAATAGTTTTTAGATAATGTTTTCAGTTAGAGACATACATCAGATAGAGATAACGTGACCGGATTCTTTGATTCTTCAGTGTTACAAGTTCTACCTAAACAGCGAACTCTGTGGGGTCATCCACCGTGTGGCTAAATGTGGACTTGATAAATCGGTCAAGTCCAGGCGATGTGTGAGTCCAGGGACAGACCCAGAAAGAGGTCTTCAAAGGCTCATCACTGTATGGCTGTTATGTTTTAATTTAATACAAAACATAATGTTTTTGACTTTTATTACAAACATCCCGATATACCATTCTATCTATTTTACCCCAAATGTTCAATTTTTCTAGAATTATGTAGTAGAGTTTTTTATATTATTATTTTTTTTAAAATTAATTTGTTTTGTTGCCAGCGACGAGTAAATTTCGTGTTATTACTTTTTTTTATTGCAATCTATTTAATCTTAAAAATCGGTCCAATCTACTCTCATGTATTTTTCTTAGTGTGTAGTGTGTCGTCCAATCTACTCTCATGTATTTTTCTTAGTGTGTAGTGTGTCGTCCAATCTTGCCAAATGTAGTGCTTTAAACAAGAGACATGCGCAGAAAGATCAATGATTATTGTTCCAGAATTTCACGACCCACCTTCAAAGGTCAGCAACCGTACCTGGGAATTATCTTATTGGAGTTTGATTTTCAGCACTGACCGAATTTTGGATTATTTATTAAATAGATTTATTACAGTTTGTGTTTTTGTTTTGCATTTTTTTGTCGTTAGTTCATTTCTGTTTGCGTGTATATTCAATCAACCGATGCACTGTGTTTCCTGTTTTGCAAGTATGACTTGACTCAGTTCACTGTTTGATCTACAGAAATATTTCAACAACACTCACAGTTATCTATAGTTACATACAAGAACTAAATTCATGACATACATTTTGAACTTAGCCAGTTCGTGATTATCGCACTTTGTGTTCTATAGCTATAGAGGTTGTTCCAGCAAAAACTTAATTTTCCATGGCAAATAGATTGTAAAAGAACTTTGTTTGCGAGATAAAATGAAGTCTGGCTCCAATTATAGTTAGAGTGCTGAACGTTAGCACTAGTTGTTGATTTTGTATAGCAGAGATCCAACTCATTATTACTAATCACTAGAATACAGCTTCTGATTCATGAATGATGATTATTTTGATTGAATATTTGATTGGTTACGACTGGAGGTTTCAGGTCGCAGGAAAATACACACCAGGGGGTTCTCAAGTAAAAAAGCAAAACATGTTGGCTCTGGAATTTGCTCAGTCCTGATAAAGTTGACCTGATCTAGAATTATGTAGGGCAAGTGTCATGCTCAAAGCATGGGGTCATTCGCTCTGCTGCTGCTGTTGCTACTGCTGCTGCTACTCATGATTTAATGAACAAAGACCGGAGAAGATGCCGGTCACGCTTCACTGGTCTGGGAGTTCCAGCGAGAAAACTCGGTAAATAATGCAAAGCTCGAGACCTGTGGACACTGGCAGGATGAGAGATGGGTGAAAACAGATGGAGAGGAAGAATATATCATGGAAAGAAGTGAGAGAGAGAGAGAGAGAGAGACAGACAGAGACAGAGAGAGAGGAGAGAGAGGGAGGGAGGGAGAGAGAGAAAGAGAGAGATGGAGGGAGAGAGAGACATATAGCTAGATATATAGTTAGATAGATAGAAAGTTAGCGAGGGAGAGAGAGAGAGAGAAAGACAGTTTGCTAGATATATAGCTAGATAGATAGAAAGAGAGACAGAAAGAGAGAGAGGGAGAGAGAGAAAGAGAGAGAGAGGGAGGGAGAGAGAGAGAAAGAGAGAGAAAGGGAGGGAGAGAGAGAAAGAGAGGGAGAGAGATGGAGGGAGAGGGAGGGAGAGAGAGAAAGAGAGAGAGGAAGGGAGAGAGAGAAAGAGAGAGAAAGAGGGAGGGAGAGAGAAAGAGAGGGAGAGAAGGAGGGAGAGAGAGAAAGAGAGAGAGAGAGGGAGGGAGAGAGAGACTGAAAGAGAGAGAGAGAGAGAGAGAGAGAGAGAGAGACATATAACTAGATATATAGCTAGATAGGTAGAAATATAGCGAGAGAGAGAGGGAGAGAGAGAAACTGAAAAAAAGACAGACATTTTGATAGATATATAGCTAGATAGATAGAAAGATAGGGAGAGAGAGAGAGACAGATAGCTATATATATAGCTGGATAGATAGAACGACAGCGAGAGAGAGAGAGAGAGAGAGAGAGAGAGAGAGAGAGAGAGAGAGAGAGAGAGAGAGAGAGAGAGAGAGAATTTCTGGCTTGTAAGCAGAGCCAGCTCACTGCACCAACCTCCTCATTATCCCATTCATTAACTGTAAGTTGTGGGAATTCCCACAGATCAATAGCGTAAGCACCGCCCGCGGTCGATTCTCATTATTGAATGGGCTCCAAGTACCGTGTAATGGGAGGAGAGGGGACAAGTGGGGGTCAGGAGAGATAGGCAGATAGGCAAATAGATACATACATTGAGATAGACGAGAGTTTCTTGTTGCTGCATCACAGAAAGATTAAACGGAAAGAAAAAGAAAATATTGTACAGAGAAATAGGCAAACTTAACAGAACGAGTTGGAAAGATAAACAGAGAAGGCTATATATACATATTAAAGAAAGTTGTTTATAGAAGACCTAATGGCTTTTGAACCTAGCACTTAGCGATAGCCATTTTTCACAAGCACATCTCATAGAAGATATTGGTCGGCTAAAACAACGGGTGGACTTTTTGATTTTCCGAAATCCCTTTTAACCCTGGCATATAATAACATGGTTAAGTTTCATTATTAAAATACTTAGATATTTAAATTTGTTACCGCAGTAGACAAAAACAAAACAAAACAAATTAGCTCTGAAAACACCGTTCATGATGGAATGGGCTGGCTAAAGTTAGCAGTGAATCAATCAATTCACCAATGAGAGTCGGTTCTCTGCCCGCATTGTTCACCTTGTCTTTCTTTGGGATATCTGTCTGCCTGTCTATTTGTCTGTCCATCGATATATTTTTCCCTCTGCTTCTCTCCTTGTCGCCCTTATCTCTTCTTTCTCTCCTCTCTCTCTCTCTCTCTCTCTCTCTCTCTCTCTCTCTCTCTCTCTCTCTCTCTCTCCATCGTAACTATAACTTGTTAATTGAGTTATTTCAATCTCTTAATCAAAACAATTCTTTCTTTCCTCACCCTTGAAGACACCTCTCCCTTTCAATTCTCACAACCTCCTCTCCGCAATAACGTCGACCTACACCTCCTCTTCTCGTCACCGTAGTCTCCCTCCTACTCTTCACTCCTTTTCGTTCCTCTCCCCGTGTGTCTCCCTCCCTGTCTGATCACCCCGCACCTCCCGCGGACCGCTCTGTGAGCACCGGTGCGTGCCTCGACCAACTGAACGCATTCCACGACCGGGAAAACCCAGAGAAGCGAGTATGTGGGCGAGCAGCTACCCGAGTCATTGCGCATGCGGAACTGACCAGCCAATCAGGAAGGTAAACAGAGCCCGCAGTCTGCACTCAAAATGAAATGATAAGGTTTAAAAAAAATTGATGAAAGAAGCGCCGCATATAGCGGCAGCTCTTGGCGGGCTTATTATAGCCGAGCGCTCATAGATTCTGGGATCGATTTACAAAAGAAATGAAGGCTTCTCTAATTATGACTTTATTAAGGCGAGTCATCGTGCGGAAACTGGGTGTTGATAAACAAGTTTGGGGGGAGGGGGGGGGTATTAGTGGGAGGCGAGGTGGTGGGGGTTACTCTTACAAGTAATTCTCTGCGGATAAAGGGCAAGAGAAGGGGGAAAAGAAAGGCGATGAGAGAGAGAGAGAGAGAGAGAGAGAGAGAGAGAGAGAGAGAGAGAGAGAGAGAGGGAAGAAAAAGGGATGTGGGGATAAAGAAGAGAAAACGAGGGGTTGAACGAATGCTTGTACTGATGATAATGATCGTTAAGAGGCTATAAAATTGATGAAAGATGCTTGTTATGTTCATCATAATTTGATTAGATCTTAACAAAATACCGCAGTAAATTACGGGTCTACAGATGAGCGTGGTTTCATTTCACAAATTAAAAGACGCGGCAATTTTTTTCGTCAAGACAACCTTTCACTCGTCGATTGTTGGCCAGTTGGGACGAGAGGGCGGGACTTGGAGGCGAGAATTTATTTTAAATGAAACTTGAAGAGGGACAAAAACAAACAAAGCAGCCCTGGAAAAGTATCAAGTTGTTGCAAGAGAGGGCATGTGGTCGTATTCTAGAGCAAATCTTTAAAGGCATCGTTTTATCTTGTCAATTTGCTGTCAGCATTATTTGAGTATAGTCTTATCCTTTAAACTCTGCCCTGTATGAAAAGTGTTGTAGTTGTGACTGAGGAATAAACGTCCATAAACCTAGAACTGTAGAACGTGATTTTGAAAAAAATGGCAGTTCAGTCAATCGCGAAGGGAAAAAGAAAGGGAGAGAGAGGGAGGGGGGGGGGGAGGGCGGTGCAAAGGTCAAATTTCAAACAAGACCAAAACAAAAAGGAATGACGAAGGCTGAGGAGAATATTGAAAAGAAAGAGAGAGAGAGAGAGAGAGAGAGAGAGAGAGAGAGAGAGAGAGAGAGAGAGAGAGAGAGAGGTGGGGGAGAGAGAGAGAAAGAGGCAGATGACTTACACTAAACAAACGGACAGAGTGACAAACAATATTTGAGAGAGAGAGAGAGAGAGAGAGAGAGAGAGAGGGAATGAAAAGAGTAAGACAAGAGAAAAATGGATATGGAGAGTTTTGATATGGAAATATTATATTTGATGAAAGAAAAGAACAAGATGGGCGAAGCGGGCACAGAAAGAACCACATGTATAATCTCCAGTTTAGTAGCGAGTGTCTTGCAATCAGCTGTTGAGGCCAGGCCTGGTGCCTGGTGTGATGTTGTCATGACCTTAAGTCAACTCACCCCAGGTCTGCTTGACTCCCGGCTCTGGACTGAAAAACTCGGCCCTGGTTCTAGGTGTGCAACAGGTCAATGTCTGTCGTGTGCCGCAGTTTGAGAGGCAGAAAAAAAAAAAGGCACAAACACCTGGAGAGACTAAGAGATAGATACAAAGATAAAGAGAGGTAGGATAATGAAAAGGGAAGAGGACTGGTGGAGAGAGAGAGAAGAAAGAGGAAAAGAAGCGGGCTGCCTGAAGTAGGGAAGTTCCGACACAAGCAGGGAGATAGAGATACAGTAAGAGACACAATCAAAGATTGTAAATATTAAAACACTCATGCGGAACATATCATAAATTGCAAAAAAATATTATTCTGTGTGTATAAAAGGGGGGTGGGGGTGCGTGTGGTAGGGAGAGAGAGAGAGAGAGAGAGAGAGAGAGAGAGAGAGAGAGAGAGAGAGAGAGAGAGACCACTAAAAGAAAAGAGGGAGCACTCAGCCTGAGACCCAGAAGTGTGTGTGTGTGTGTGTGTGTGTGTGTGTGTGCAAGCCAAGACATAACAGCGCATGCACTCACAGTTAAACAAACAGAACAGCTCCAGGTCATCTATGTTATAACAATTAAAAAAAAAGGTGAGACGTCTCAAAGTAAAGAGCTAGTGTCATAACAAATAGAATCCCAAGCCAATAAGAATCCGAATAATAACCGGATTCATTGGTTACTCATTGCCTCTGTTTAACATAACATTGTGTGCAGTTACAGTTGCATCCTGGTCAACCTGAGAGAGAGAGAGAGAGAGAGAGAGAGAGAGAGAGAGAGAGAGAGAGAGAGAGAGAGAGAGAGAGAGAGAGAGAGAGAGAGAGAGAGAGAGGCGGACTTTTCAGTCTTTCCTTCCCTGACCGCGAGGATTACATTCTTAGTTTCAAGTCTCCTAAGTCCGACTCCCAGAGCTTCACGGCTATAAATTACGCAAATACTGCTCGTCCCTGTATTTTTTTTTTTTTTAAACTGTTTTCTTAAACTTTTGTTAATGCGCAGATGTCGTCGCTAGTCCAACCTCTGTCTGGTCATTAAAGATGATGAGAGAAAAAATTTCAATGTAAAAGACAATATAATAAAATATAAAAAACTCACTATCTTAAACTTCAGTACAAAGAACGCAATAAAAACAATATACTAAACATCAAAAACGTTATGCCTGTATTTTTCGGTCTTTTGAAGAAAAAAAAAAGAAAAAAATAAGAAAAAACATCGTGATCTTAGACTTAACTGTAACTTCTGTTTTTGTGTCCCATGGTTCCTTTTTTATTTTTATTCACTACATCATTCAGGTTACTATTTTTAGTATTTGGATTTTACACTTGTTGGTCTTCCAGAGCTCGTCCTACTGCTGCTGCTGCTGCACTTGTTGGTCTTCCAGTGCTCGTCCTACTGCTGCTGCTACTGCTACACTTGTTGGTCTTCCAGAGCTCGTCCTACTGCTGCTACTGCTACACTTGTTGGTCTTCCAGAGCTCGTCCTACTGCTGCTGCTACTGCTACACTTGTTGGTCTTCCAGTGCTCGTCCTACTGCTGCTGCTACTGCTACACTTGTTGGTCTTCCAGTGCTCGTCCTACTGCTGCTGCTACTGCTACACTTGTTGGTCTTCCAGTGCTCGTCCTACTGCTGCTGCTACTGCTACACTTGTTGGTCTTCCAGTGCTCGTCCTACTGCTGCTGCTACTGCTACACTTGTTGGTCTTCCAGTGCTCGTCCTATTGCTGCTGCTACTGCTACACTTGTTGGTCTTCCAGTGCTCGTCCTACTGCTGCTGCCACTGCTACTACTACTACACTTGTTGGTCTTCCAGTGCTCGTCCTACTGCTGCTGCTACTACACTTGTTGGTCTTCCAGTGCTCGTCCTACTGCTGCTGCTACTACACTTGTTGGTCTTCCAGTGCTCGTCCTACTGCTGCTGCTGCTGCTGCTGCTGCTGCTACTGCTACTACTACTACTACTACTACTACTACTACTCCTACTACTGCTACTACTACTACTACTACTACTACTACTACTACTACTACTACTACTACTACTACTACTACTACTACTACTACTACTACTACTACTACTACTACTACTACTACTACTACTACTACTACTACTACTACTACTACTACTACTACTCCTACTACTGCTACTACTACTACTACTACTACTACTACTACTACTACTACTACTACTACTACTACTACTACTACTACTACTACTACTACTACTACTACTACTACTACTACTACTACTACTACTACTACTACTACTACTACCACTACTACTACTGCTGCTGCTACTACTACTGCTACTACTACTACTGCTGCGGCTGCTTCTTTTCCTCTTCAACAGGGCTCTTTCTTCTCCTCCACCTTCTTAATATACTCATGCTCTTTTCTCTTCTTTCTTTCATAATTCAATAGTCCGCCCTATAAGACTGAAAACCGCCCTCCTCAATAATCACAAAGAGGACAGAGAATCGTTTGTGATTTTCCTACACCGAGTTTTTTTTTTTTTTTTTGTCGCCAATGGTTGAGTAAAAGAATGTCGCGCTTATTGTAATTCTAAGACTTCAATTGACCACAATTAGAAATCAGCTGTTTCAGTTTTATCCTAATCTGTTTAAAGATCCTGTCAAACCCAAGTTATGAATTCCCGCAAAAAGTACCTGGCGGTGCGCTGGTTTGCGGGAATAGACGAAATCCCGAATAAATTTCCGCGAGAGTTACCTTCCTTGGACGACTGACAAACACAGACTGGGCCTAAACTTAATAGTTAGTTCTTAATGTAGAAATTATTGTTCAGAGACGGAAAATAATGAATTTACTATCTTGTCTTCGAACAATTAATATGTAGGTTAAACCTGGACATTTTAAAGGCATAAACAGCTAGAATTTAAAAAAAACAACAAAACAAAACAAAAAAAAAAAAACAATATTATATATATATATAATCTAGATCTATGCTAGATCGTTACATGTGAGAGTCTTGCAAAGAATAATATAGAAATATAGACAGGGTTTTGAGTGTAACTTTCAATTAGGATGCATATTCGACTTTGCAAGTGCAAAATCCAATCAAAATTCAGCTTCTGTCCGTGTTTAGTGTAGAAAGAGGTGTATAAATTCATAACGATGGACTAGGCCTATTTTCTAACTTCAAGACTTTATTGCCTAACACACCTAACCCCACATCATTTGTGTCCGTTTCTTTCCCTTGACTGAAACTTGCCATAGCATAGCAATATCTGCATTTTTTCGTATCTGGCATATTCCAAAGAATTTATGGCAAATACAATTGTATCCCTCGGCCGCGGAAACTTGATCTATTTTTAGACCTTCTAATTAGAGGAAAACGAGAAGAAAATCAGAGTGAGCTTCGATCAATGGAAATTCCCGGTAAATTGAGCCAAAAGGGAAACAGAAAACATTTCGCAGCTGCAGTTACTTGGAGCTTGATTTTTCCATTGACATAATTATCATGCCATAGATTTATTCCTTACTGATCTTGGTCGCTATCTATCTCTCTGACATCTCTACTCCACACACAAACACACGCACACATAATAGGTATAAATACATATATATATATATATATATATATATATATATATATATATATATATATATATATATATGTATTTATACCTACACGCACGTGTGTCTCTCTCTTTCATCCGCATATCTGTCTGTCTATCTTTCCTTCTCTCTCTCTCTCTCTCTGAGCTTGTTCTTTACCACCGGTCTCCATGATTATAAATTTTATTCCCATTTCCATCTTCTCGTGGTATAGCAATGCGACAGGGTGTAGGCCTGTATTAATTAGGATGCAAATCTATATAACCATGTATTTTGTACAGTCTTCACACACTTCAAGACAGCCTCATGTCCTGTGACTATTTTTACGTATCCTAAACAACCAAAAAGACTGACTTGCATACAGCGGCTTTCTACAAAGGGAAGAGTAGGGCCTGTTAGGTGAGACCCCACCCCATCACCAGATCAGTCGGAGAACGATCCCGAGACCTCGCTGATATAAAGACGGTCCAATCTATACCAGTTCAAACACTGCCAGCCGTTGCTGCAACGTAGAAAGATTTGCTGAAACAAAGTATAATGTGTTTACTCCTGAGTAGAATTAAAACATTAACAGCAAGGGAACAAAATTCGTTGACGGTTAGTGTTGAAAAGTTAAGGAAGAAAAGATAAATTGTTTAGGGTGAGAGGTGTTGAAAACTGATTTGAATTTATTTAACTTTCTATAACACACTCATGTTTTGTTTTGTCTTTGGCCCTTCCCATTTTCCATCATTTTCCAACAAACATGCACACATGCAAGCCATAATTCAAAGATCTGATCTCCTTTTCCTAACAAATTACTACCCTATCCCCCCCCCCCCCCTTTTACCCCACTCTTAGAAAAAGTGTGAACAACCAGCAGAATCACCACCCACGCATGCGCAGGTCTGTAAGTAAATAATGGTGCAGACGTTTCACGCTTGGCATATTTTCACTATGAGCACCTTCACCTCTCGACTGTTTGTGATGTCACCACTCAAGGTCACAGCCACTTATCATTGTTGGTTACTTAAGATGAAGAACATTTTATGCCAAACATTGAATTGGAGAGAGTTGGCATCAGAGAGTGCAACCATCCCTCGCTAACTATCTATCCATCATTATCGTGAGAGTCTCGTGTCAGCCCCCAAACTTGGCTCACCACTGCACATTCTCGCCGAGAGAATGAGCCAGCACGGGGTTCAATTCAGCGAGTTCCGATCGTTACTCTGGCACACAAACAGCCGTGCCTTATCTCGATACATGCTGGAGGGGGGGAAAACATTCTTCTTCTTCTTCTTCTTCTTCTTCTTCTTCTTCTTCTTCTTCTTCTTCTTCTTCTTCTTCTTCTTCTTCTTCTTCTTCTTCTTCTTCTTCTTCTTCTTCTTCTTCTTGCTCTCCTTGTTCTTCTTGTTCTTGTTCTTGTTCTTGTTCTTCTTGTTCTTGTTCTTCTTGTCCTTTTTCTTCGTCTTTTTCTTCTTTCTGGTTTTCTTTTAGATGAAAAAAAAATACCACTGGCTTTTCTGTGTGGTTTATCACCATTCTATTTGGACTCCGTTTCGATCAATTGTGATGTGTTGAGAGGGGCCCAGGCACAGTCGCCATTCGCAGTTTAATGCTGGAGTATGAAGGGTTTAACAAACTGAATACACGCGCAAACATATGGTTGAACTTTATTGTCTTTTTATTCTTACTATTACTTCTTGTACAAAGGGTATGGGAGTTTTGTTTTTTGTTTTTTTGTTTTTTTTTTTTTTTGGGGGGGGGGAGGGAAGGGAGGTCATAATTCAACCACCCACGGAAACATTTCTGGCTCAGACGCTGCAAAAGTTATGCCTGCGATTATATCTATAGATAGATTGAGATAGAAAAACTTGAGTCATAATGTTAAATTCCCTCTTGACTTGTACCTTCTCCAAAATGGCCTCCCAAGAAGATGGGGAGTTTTTGGGTGGTGATAGTGGCGGTTAGGCTGTAAAAAAAATTAAGAGGGGGAAAAGTCAAAGAAACAAAGAGGGATAGATAGCTTGGGAGAGTGGGAGGAGACAGAGAGATAGATAGATAGAGAGAGAGAGAAAGGGAGAGAGAGAGAGAGAGAGAGAGAGAGAGAGAGAGAGAGAGAGAGAGAGAGAGAGAGAGAGAGAGAGAGAGAGAGACAGGCAGACAGACAGAGACAGAGACAAAGACAGAGACAGAGACAAAGACAGAGACAGAGAGATATAGGAAGATAAGAGGACTGTCAAAAACAAAGAGCGAGTGCGGGAGTGAATGAAATGCAGAAACGTAGTTTATTAATATCGAGCTGATTCTGTTCATGTCTTGGAATGCTCGCCCAACCAACACCTGCCGGCCTGGGTTGTAACGCGGAGGCGGTGGATGCTGCGGAGTTCCATGGGAGAGCTCTCTAGAAGCGATGCTAGCGGGATGGGTTATGAGGGAGATTGGCATATCGGGATATGATTATGTTAAACTGGTATATAAATTTAGCTGTTTTAAAGGTTGCGTTATATTGTGTCTAGCGGTGATATTATTATGAGAACGAAGTTAAACCAGCATGGCTGTGAATAAGGCAGCTTTTGCTTGTCTCAGGTAACCATGCCTTTATCTCAAATGACACATTATTTATTTGTCTTGGCTTAAAAGTCAAGGCCATTGAACCCGAACTAAGCCACAACATGCAGAATTGTTTGTCAACTGAACACACAGAATAGCGAGCACTCTCTATCGTAACAAAACATATTTTGATGTGGTAACATTTATCATGGACGCCAAATAGTTCAGTCGTTAGAGTTCTCGTCTCACTTGAGGACTTGCATTTATTTCAAAGAGGAAAGTGGACATAGACCTTACAGAGGACAAAAACTAGCCATAGAGTCAAGCAATACAATAATCTAGGAACCTCAGAAGATTTATAGTTACAGTTAAAGCACGCCTTAAGTTCTGGTGGACAAGCAAAGGTTGGCTTTATCCAATTCAGCACAATCATTGCATTTTAAGTCGTTCGGGATGAGGTTTTTTTTTCTACCTTTTATCAATCAAAGTTTCTTTCTTTGTTACAAGTCTCTTTGTATCCAAATTTTCCGTCTTTGAATGAAATGAAAAAGAATCTAAATAACACGCGCTTAAAAAAAAACAAAAACTACAACAAATGAAAAAAAAGACAATTTCTATACAAGGCAACAACGAACATAAAATTTAAAATTACTGAAATAATAATTAATAAAAGCAACAACAACAACAACAATAACAACAACAACAACAACAACAGCAACACAACAACAACAAATATAGATGCTGAAGATAACCAAGCTCTAAATTAGTTATTTTTGTGTAAAAATTAGTATTTGTTTTTGATGCATCTTATGCCACATTATGCACATTAGTTCAGTTCTTCCCACTCACACATAATTTCTATCTCTCCATCTTCCCTGTGATTATTCTTCTTGCTCGGTTCGGTACAGTCTCCGCAGGAGAAATGGTAATGTTTGATCGAATTCATTTGACACAGGCACGAGACTGTCCAATTTCTGAGTGCGTCGAACTGCTTGATCGCTTGTTAAATCTCCCTCAGTAAAACCGTTGTTAAGAGTAAACTGTTGTTATATATCAAGGCTAGTGTGAGGCTTGCGCCGGTAAGGTACTAACATCCCGCTTGGTATGTTTCCAGGAGGTATCACTAGGGAAAGCAGCACTCCCACGCAATTCAGCTTGCGCCCCCCCCCCCCCCCCCCCCCCCCCCCACCCCCCAAATAATCATCAAACGATAACAACAGAATAACAGGAGAGACTCGGGGGGTGGGGGGGGTGGGGGGTTGAGAGGTGAGTCACGTCTGACCCGGATCATCGCATTCCAGAGGCGAGCCGGCTTGTGACCTTGAAGTACTCACGCTCTAGGGAAGCCGGGTCAGTGCGATATGGAGTTACAGTTTGCGCACTCAACCGTGGCGGGCCGATTGTCAGAACAGATTATTAGTGAGTTATGGTGGACCGGGGATATACAAAGAGTAGGGGAGAGTGAGAGAGAGGATAAGAAAGAGAAGAAGACAACGTATAATAGAGAGCGACCGGGCAGGCAGAAATTGGAGGAAATGAGCGAGTGGAACTTGGCTTTCACTGAATGCAAATACTTGCCATCATAAACATCGCATTAATGATTCTATTGTTATGAATAGGAATCTTCATGGTGTTATTGACGCTAATGATGGCAAGCGACGATGAGGCTGGGGCAAATCAACAGAAATGATTGTTTGAATGCATGCGTGGTCTCAGCATGGAATCTAAACTAGATTAGACCCAGTGGAGTTAGGGGGGAAGAGGGCAAGAGTTAAGAAATGGAGGAAGGGTTGGGTTCTTGGAGGAACACTAATTCATGGAAAACAGTAAACAATGTAATCAAATCAACAGATGGAGTCACAGATAAGCAGACATATATAATAAGATAAGAAGAGAAATAAAAAAAAAATAAAAGCACGTAGGTAGAGGAAAATTGAGAGGAATAAAGAAATTGATAAGTAGATAGATGTAGACCATCATAAAGTGTAAACTTTTGAGTCGATAAAGGATTTCTCTATCTCTCTCTCTCTCTCTCTCTCTCTCTCTCTCTCTCTCTCTCTCTCTCTCTCTCTCTCTCTCTCACTCTCTCTCTCTTTCTCTCTTTCTCTCTCTTTCACCCTCTCTCATTCTATCCCTGCCTCTCTTTTTTCTGTTTTCCTCTCTCTCTCTCTCTCTCTCTCTCTCTCTCTCTCTCTCTCTCTCTCTCTCTCTCTCACTTTCTTTCTTTGTCTCTGTCTGTGTCTCTATCTCTGTCTGTTTGTCTGTCCGTCTGTCTGTCTCTATCTGTCTCAGTCAGTCTGTCTGTCTGTCTCTCTGTCTCTCTCTCTCTCTCTCTCTCTCTCTCTCTCTCTCTCTCTCTCTCTCTCTCTCTCTCTCTCTCTTTGTGGAATGAACGTGTATTTTCCTTTCCCATTTCAGTTATTTACCATTTGGCACCTGGAGTCAATATTCCAGTTGGACAAAATTACAGAAAAGAAAAATATGAACTCTTCACTAATGGAAGAAAAAGAAGGCAAGATAAAAACCGTTTTTTCTAAACTGCAGTAAAGTACTGTTGAAAATTGCCAAAATCACCAAGCCCCTGTGAAGTATTTTTTTCCCCCAATTTTATCTTTTACATCGATATGTGGGCACGCGTTTCCAGCATTGCTAGCCAACAGTTGTTGCCCCTATTTTTTTTAAATCATGTAGCAAAGTGATTGGAAACAGCTTGGTGCACTTCGAGAGAAGGAGAGCTAGGCTATTGAGATTTATTACTGACAGGTAATGCGCAACCTTCCTTCCGGGATGCTTCGCTTAGCTAAAAGAGAGACAAACAAACAACAAAACAGTTATAGGCTAATGTGCACTGTGGTAAACTCTCTAAACTTATCTCTTTTCCTATATTTCTAGGTCTCTGTCTGTCTATCTCTGTATCTGCCTCCCTCTGTGTCTGCGGTCTCTCTCTTTCTCTCTCTCTCTCTTTCTGTCTCTCCCTCTCTTTCTCTCTCTGTCTCTGTCTCTGTCTGTCTGTCTGTCTGTCTCTCTCTCTCTCTCTCTCTCTCTCTCTCTCTCTCTCTCTCTCTCTCTCTCTCTCTCTCTCCATCTTCCTCTTTCTGTTTCGGTTTCCAAATCTTTCACACACAATCTCTCACTCTCTTTTTCTATCACCCCGTTTATTCGTTTGTCGCCGCCAATTACATTTTATCATCACGCATTGTCTATTCTCTCTTTCTCTTTTTCTTCATCTTACTCTTTCTGTCGTTCATAATAAGAAAAGGATAGAGAAACAGAGACAGACTGGCCGAGAAACGAAAAAAATAGACAAAGAAGGAGAGAGAGATAGGGAGAGAGAGAGAGAGAGAGAGAGAGAGAGAGAGAGACAGACAGACAGACAGACAGACAGACAGACAGAGAGAGAGAGATAGAGATAGAGAGAGAGAGAGAGAGAGAGAGAGAGAGATGTTTGAAAATACTTGGCTCTAATCTTATATGGCCTTGACCTAGTTAGTGTAGTGAGATCTCCCAATAGAAAGAAGGAGATATCCATTTTTTCCAGGAAAAGTAAACCTAGAGCTTCCAGCGCTCTCTTAACCTGCAGCAAAAGAAGCGAGGCCTCGGTGTATTTCGTATGAGCACTTCTCAAGGCATAATTATCAATCACGATCATAAAATTCCATAGACAGCAACACACTGAAATGTTTACGATCTTGATACACGTTACTATGATCGTATTACAAACCAAAAGTATGTATGGTTTTACATTTTTGATTGTTTGCTCATTCTATTTTAGTATGGTACTAAGTGTTTGCTATCTTTTGGAAAGATATATATATTGTCTTTCAAACAGATCCATACAAAAACTGAAGCGTTTATTTTTAGTTTGGTCAGGGTTTGAAGTTCCTCCCCCCAGCCGGCAGCACCACAGATTGCGGTGCTGTTTACACTTCCACTGGGTGTTGTTTCTTGCCAATGTGCTGATGATGTTGATGTCCATGTTTTGGTACAAGTTTATCCCTTCTGTTATTGATCTTGCTGAGGCTGTGTTTGTTGACCTTTCTCCTGGCGCTGGCCGAGCTACTACTTCACTTGAACCTCTTTTGTTTCTATTTGCGAGTAATTTATTTTTAAATTAATTTTTGCCACTGCTTTTGATGTTGTTGTTGGTTTCCTTCTTGTTTTTGTTTATGTTGTTGTTCGTTGTTTTAGTGTTTTCCTTGCTCTTGCTGTTAACTTGCTATTTTTGCTGTTATTGTTGTTGTTGTTTTGATTGTTGAGTAAATGTTTGTATCGATGCTGCTGGTGGTGCTGAATTGTTATGTTCTCTGTCTAATGGAGGAGAAAGAGAGTTCAAATTGCTGGCGTTGTTAGTGAGTAGAGACGCTGCTGTTGACCGACCAGCGTAACCAATGTCCGGCCCAGACCCAGCATGTGGCCACATGGAACGTTACCTCATCTGACTACAGATCTG
>JAWDGP010005772.1:257500-283431 GCA_033675545.1 Elysia crispata
CTTCGAGCATCTCTCTCTGTAAGTTGCTGTCTGCCAAGTCCCAGAGAATTGAGTTGGTGAAAAAAAAACACCATCTTCTGACGTCACTTGTGAAGGGCACGGCTGTTAGCGATGAAAATTACCTTGACGACAGGCTTAGTTTTGTTTCTATTAAAATGTCCTGACTCATCTTTCAAAAACAAAAGCAGAGGGAGGAAAAAAAAAACCGAGAAAGTCACGGGTTGATGCAGAGGAAACGTGCCACGGAATGATCCCATCTTACTTTTCCTAGGAGATTTTTTTTAAATTGTTTTTTTTTTTTAAATGAGTTCATATGCAAAAAATTGCCGGTGCACTTTTAATACAACAGCAGCTTCCGACTCTCTCTCTCTCTCTCTCTCTCTCTCTCTCTCTCTCTCTCTCTCTCTCTCTCTCTCTCTCTCTCTCTATCCTTCTCTCGTTCTATTTCTATCTCGCTCGCTCTATTTCTTCTTCCTATCATTTTTTTTACTCTCACTGTGTCTTTGTGTTCTTCCCCCCTTCCCACTCTCTCTCTCTCTGTCGCTCTCGCTCTCTCTCTCTCTCTCTCTCTCTCTCTCTCTCTCTCTCTCTCTCTCTCTCTCGCTCTCTCTCTCTCTCTCTCTCTCTCTCTCTCTCTCTCTCTCTCTCTCTCTCTCTCTCTCTCTCTCTCTCTCTCTCTCTCTCTCTCTCTCTCTCTCTCTCTCTCTCTCTCTCTCTCTCTCTCTCTCTCTCTCTCTCTCTCTCTCTCACTCTCTCTCTCTCTCTCTCTCTCTCTCTCTCTCTCTCTCTCTCTCTCTCTCTCTCTCTCTCTCTCTCTCGCCTTCCCCTCCTTATGAGACAAGTTGCGGAATTTCTTCTCAATGAAATCTTTAACAATGATTAAAATGTCACTTATAATTGCCCACATGACTTTTCCTTTTCTCTTATCTAGTTGGCCTCTCTTTCCCCATCGTTCTCCTCCGAGAAACCTAAGCCCCGCATAGTGATCGTATAAAAATGTAACGTTACGTCTAATTGGTTTAGTCGACAGCTTGGCATTATCACACTGACGTCAGCAGCATGACCTTGA
The DNA here is from genome assembly GCA_033675545.1 of Elysia crispata. Lineage (NCBI taxonomy): Eukaryota > Metazoa > Mollusca > Gastropoda > Plakobranchidae > Elysia > Elysia crispata. Next base: position 258,570 of record JAWDGP010005772.1, read on the forward strand.
CCCTCGGGGTGCGCGGACTAATCGTATGTGTGGCAAGTAGTGCCAGGACGCACGTCTCTATCGCGCGACGTGTGCCCGTGACCCCCGACCTCCGTGACCTGCCACGTCATGCCTCTCGCGTCACGCGGCTGCTCCGAGTGTTTATTGTTTAGGCTGATACTGTCACCTGGTGGCGCTTCCCACAGACTCGGGACAAGTTGGACAAGTTATCAAACCAGGTCTGTGTTTATGTCTGCTTCTAGCTCACACAGTTGCGAAGATGGGTTTTTTTTTTTTTTGTTTTATTCTAATGTTTATTTTTCCATCTTTTTTCAGTTTTCTGTGGCAGATGAAAAGTTTACCCTTTCATTACCACTATCAATGTTCTGTACTGATGGTCACATGATAAAGCTCCCGCCCCGAGATATACAGGGATACCGTCAAGGATTTGAACCCATCACTCAAACACCTCGTAGTGTTCACCTGAAGAGATTTGGGTCTATTTTTGTTCCTCCTGTTGCACGAAGAGCTTGTCTGTCGAATATGCTAAACGTTCGCCGAAATCCTGCAATATTTCACCTCAAAATATCTGTATCAAAAGATCCGATTACTGTTGAAATAGTCGGTGTAAACAAACACTTGGCAAGTTTTCGACATCTTATCTCGATAATCCGTCTAGAAATAAATCAATTAAATAACACTTCGAAACAATCCATCCCCAACAAAGTGGGCACAGATCATGGCTGCATATCAAACAGCTTCTGTCGAGCTGAGGGCAGCTAAAACAATCGCGATTCCTTACAAGCTGACTGAACTTCCTGGCATCTTTTGAGAAATCTTATGACATCACTTTTTTTTTTTTAAACAAGAATGTTAGCTGTTACATCTTTGAAACAAAATCTCCTTTGTATTTCTGATTTCTAAAATAGTCTGAATACTTATTTTCATACAGGAAATTTTGGTCGTGGTATTTTTCAGTCCAAGATCTAAATGAGATTGTTGTTTTAAAGACATCATGTTAGGCGGCTTTCTTTGACACTCTGAACTTCACTCTCAACTTTTTTTTTTCTAGAAAATCGAAGGCGGTTATGCAAAGACAAGAATTGTAGACTTTTTGTCTGAGATAACGATCAAATGTTTCAAACTGGAATCTTACAACTTACCCAAGTTTGCAAAAAGGCTTAGATATATTGAACCCAAGCAGAATGATTTCTGCAGACCTGACAAAATATTAAACCTGATGGCAAGCAACGATAAGGTTTGGACAAAAACAGACAAAAACAGACTAACTCAAGATTACCGTTATGGTGATAAGGAAAGATGAAAAAGAAACGGCATTATGGTCGTGATAACAACAACAACAACAACATCAACAAGAAATGTGATAATTCGGAACAATATGACTATCAACACAATGATTTTAACGACCCGTTCCCCCCCTCCCCCCCCCCCCCCAAAAAAAAAAAAAAAAAAAAAAAAAAATACAAATAATTAAACAAAGGAAAAACTAAAACAAATGTAATTGTATTGAACGATAATGAGGATGATAATAATGTAGACCGAGAGCGATGGATTCCAGTCACGATAACAGGAAGCAGTGACAAAGGCTGAGCAAGGAGAAAATCGGTGAACGCCCGTCTATCACGCAATGCTGTGACATAGATCTGGAACTTCCCAGTCTTCACACTGTTCCACCTGTTCACCTGAAGCTACTTTTGTCTCTCCCCGCCTCTCACCTGTAGGACAAGGCTCACCTGTGTATCAGGTTGTATTTCCAAATCTTGAACGCCAGCCCGGCCGATACCCAGCTGTTTGCTCCAACTGTCAGACCCTCCAGATGGCTGCTGCAAACACCGGATGCTGTTCCGGACCATCTCTCACAAACTTCCTGTCACTAGATAGCGACATGTACACCAAATACCACCTGCAAGATATGCCGCCTCTACCAAACTTTCTGCCTTGGTGCCTCAGAAACCTATCGGGTGGTTGCAGGAAAAGATACAGCCTGGTGTTGGCACAAGACTTGGCTGTATCGTTCATAGAGGAAAGCTCTTGCTTTGTTCTTAAAAATAACGCGTCGAATACCCATTAAAGAAAACAGTATCTGTTGTGACCTTCCCTGTTTACGTCATGAAAAGGATGAATCTCCAAAACACTGATCACCAGATATACACCTACAACTATGGCCCAGGCCCCCCAAGTGACGCCCACGCCTGCTAACTATCTGTGTGATTACTAGCTGACCAGGTTCCCAGGCTGTGGTCATGTGGCCGACTATCTCAGTGACATTCTCCGCCTCAGCTCGGGAAACATCTACAACAACATGTTACAGTTAAGGGTAGCCTAGACTGTTTCCAGAGTACACCAGCGAGAAACACTGAAAGGTCTATAGCCGCAACTAAAGTGAAATAAGACAGAGATTCTTGCCTAGGTCGCTGACGAATAATTTCTCTTTCTTTATAACATAAGAGATTGAGAGGTAAAGTTAATAAACGCGAACTTCATGGAACTACAACAAGGACGGCTCCGGCAGCAATGATAGCAGAAGAAATAGTAATTATAAGCATGGTAGCAGTGGTAGTAAAAATAGTAGTAGTAGTAGTAGTAGTAGTAGTAGTAGTAGTAGTAGTAGTAGTAGTAGTAGTAGTAGTAGTAGTAGTAGTAGTAGTAGTAGTAGTAGTAGTAGTAGTAGTAGTAGTAGTAGTAGTAGTAATGATATACAGACTGGACGATCTTGTTCAAACGTATGTCATACCCATGAATAACTCCATCTTGTCATTCCTATTGTATTATCTAAGTCTCTGCCTGTTTTTTTTTTCACATTAACTGAGTGGTCAGAGTGTATTCGTCCAGCTTCCGTCCACGCTGTCCCCGCCCACTGATACTGCGGCCTCTCTAGCTGACCAGGCGGCCATGACAGAGGGTCAAGGTTTCATTTCACATTCCTGGTTCATTGGATCAGCCCGAGAGAGAGGGGAGAGAGATACAGAGAGAGAGAGAGAAAGAGAGAGAGAGAGAGAGAGAGAGAGAGAGGGAGAGAGAGAGAGAGAGAGAGAGAGAGAGAGAGAGAGAGAGAGAGAGAGAGAGAGAGAGAGAGAGAGAGAGAGAGAGAGAGAGAGAGAGAGAGAAAGAGAGAGAGAGAGAGAGAGAGAGAGAGAAAGAGAGGGAGAGAGACCGAGAGAGAAGGGGGGAGAGATACAAAGAAGGGGGAAAAGAGATAGACAGAGACATACAAGACAATTAGACAGACACACAGAGAGAGCGGGAGATAGAGACAGAGACAGACTGACAGAGAGAGAGATAGACAGAGACAGAGAGAGACAGAGAGGGAAAGAGAGACAGAGACAGAGATAGGGAGAGCTAGACTGACATAAGTTGTAAGGTATCTAAGAGAGATTCTCTAACGTTCACTGAGCTCAGTAGATAAAGAGGCGGTCAGAGAAAACCTAGCAAGTTTGATCTGGCCCAAGTCAATCTCAAATTTACTGGAATTTAACATCGAGTTCAAGATATTACATGTTAGTATTACTGTGACAGATGCGAGGAAAGTTACTATAATATTATGTGAGTAGAGGAATCTCATGAGCTGCAAAGAAATCAAACGAAACAGTGTTACAAAAAGCTGACACACCATGATCACTTAAAGAATAGGTAAACAGAAGCAAGGCAACTTGTTTTGGTCATGTGAGGAGATGAATATTGAGAAACTGGAACATCTTGTGACAACTGAAACACGCAGGAGGAGAGAAACGCGAGAAAACATGCTGGACGGACGAACAAACAGGACGAGTGACAGATTCTGGAAGCACCGAAATCAACGAGACAAACAAATCCGAGGAAGATCATGATCGCCTACGCTAAAGAGCGCGGGGCCCTATTGGTTGATTGATTGATTGATTGATTGATTGATTGATTGATTGATCAGTGGACACATCCGAAATAGTTTCAAAGTCATGGAAATATAAAACTGAATATTTTTTTTTAAACTCAGAAGTGACTTTACCAAAGTTCAGACCAGAGTTTCCACCATACTGTGGTTTCAGCATTACCAATTTCCTCATCAATGTCACAGTATGATCGACATGAGGTAAATCCCAGGAAAAAAAAAAAAGTAATAAAAAAAAAACTGTGAATGAAGAAAGAGATTCCGAAGATGGGTTACATTTAATTGGACAAAAAAAATGGAGATTGATTCAGGGAACCATCTAGTCACGAGATAGTTTATACCAAAAGATTCTTGTCGAGCTTTATAGCCCATCGTTCTCGGAAACATGTCAGAGGTGTCACTTGTTTAATTAGAGACGGCAAATCAGCAGGACCGCCTCCATCTTGTCATTCACTGCCGGGCAATTCGATTTAACTTATGAGGTAACTAAGAGAACCAGAACTATAGTGGCGTAACTTTGTTTAGTTAGCGACGACAAATCAGCAGAACGGTTTCCATCTTGTCATTCACTGCCGGGCAATTCGATTTAACTTATGAGGTAACTAAGAGAACCAGAACTATAGTGGCGTAACTTTGTTTAGTTAGCGACGACAAATCAGCAGAACGGTTTCCATCTTGTCATTCACTGCCGGGCAATTCGATTTAACTTATGAGGTAACTAAGAGAACCAGAACTATAGTGGCGTAACTTTGTTTAGTTAGCGACGACAAATCAGCAGAACGGTTTCCATCTTGTCATTCACTGCCGGGCAATTCGATTTAACTTATGAGGTAACTAAGAGAACCAGAACTATAGTGGCGTAACTTTGTTTAGTTAGCGACGACAAATCAGCAGAACGGTTTCCATCTTGTCATTCACTGCCGGGCAATTCGATTTAACTTATGAGGTAACTAAGAGAACCAGAACTATAGTGGCGTAACTTTGTTTAGTTAGCGACGACAAATCAGCAGAACGGTTTCCATCTTGTCATTCACTGCCGGGCAATTCGATTTAACTTATGAGGTAACTAAGAGAACCAGAACTATAGTGGCGTAACTTTGTTTAGTTAGCGACGACAAATCAGCAGAACGGTTTCCATCTTGTCATTCACTGCCGGGCAATTCGATTTAACTTATGAGGTAACTAAGAGACCCAGATCTATAGTGGCGTAACTTTGTTTAGTTAGCGACGACAAATCAGCAGAACGGTTTCCATCTTGTCATTCACTGCCGGGCAATTCGATTTAACTTATGAGGTAACTAAGAGAACCAGAACTATAGTGGCGTAACTTTGTTTAGTTAGCGACGACAAATCAGCAGAACGGTTTCCATCTTGTCATTCACTGCCGTTAAGTCGATTTAACTTATGAGGTAACTTAGAGACCCAGTTCTGCAGTGACGTCACTGAGGAGATACACGATGAGAGGCGACATAGCCAGGGATGACACACCCTGTCAAGTCTGATCTGCCCCAACTTGAACAGTTCTTGATCTACCAGCCTGAGTCGAAAGAATAAGTTCATATATCTTGAAAATAGGTATAAAAAAATACCCGTATAATATAGCTTTAAGCGACTTCGGGGACGTTAAACGATGTAGAACAACAACAGCTCGCAAAAATAAATCACATACATGTACTGTTTCCATGCCCAAAGTTCACTGTTGTGTCCAGGCCATCCCTAGAGCGGTTTTGTAACTTTACTTATTCGCTCACAGCGTGCATAGTTTGCAAGCTCGCAATATGATGGGCGTCGACAAAATACATTTCTAGGCCAAGTGGATTTGTTTTTCAAGGCAAGACACGTTTTTGTTTGAAGATGGCACAGCGTGCGTCTTGAGCTGAAGAGCGAGGGTGGTTATTGTGAAACGAGTGTTGTCAGCAGCTAGGTCAGTCGTATATTGTTAGCTGGTGGACGTCACCCACACTGCCCACTGGAGGCTTTCAGGCGGGATAACTACACAGTGTGCTCATCCAATATAGGTTTTATGGATCAAGCCCTAATTCCATCCTCTCTCTCTCTCTCTCTCTCTCTCTCTCTCTCTCTCTCTCTCTCTCTCTCTCTCTCTCTCTCTCTCTCTCTCTCTCTCTCTCTCTCTCTTTCCTTTTCTCTCGCTCTCTCTCTCTTTCATTTTCTCTCTCTCTTTCTTTCTCTCTCTCTCTCTCTCTCTCTCTCTCTCTCTCTCTCTCTCTCTCTCTCTCTCTCTCTCTCTCTCTCTCTCTCTCTCTCTCTCTCTCTCTCTGTCCTCCCTCCCTCTGTCTCTCTCCCTCCCTCCGAGAGGGCGGCGGTGGCTGTGAGGTTAAAACACCCGCCCTGACATGACCATTCGCCGCGAGCTCAACCCAGATGTCGTCGGAGTGAGTTTGGGTGTCACACCGCTCACCTTGACATCCCTTTTTTTGTGGATGAGCCATATCAATCAAATCAAAGTAAATATCTACCTGCACCTTTTCTTTCTCTGCTGTTATCTTTGAAAATTTGCAGTTTCCAAAGCCAATATCCGTTTGAAGAAATGTAATCTGGTTGTTTTGAGGCAAACGTCGGAACGTCTCCAGGCGTGACGCTCTGTGCGTACCGTAAATCTCGCACGTCATGACGTGCAAAACAATCGTCACTGCGCCACTCGTGGAGTGTCTCTCTCTCTGTCGTCAGAGATACCTGGACACCTTGACACTGAAACGGTCACATTGGCTCCAGGGTCACCGGTCACAAACATGGGTTCTCGCCGTCTTTGATGTGGTGAGACGGCCCACCCTGTCATGGTGTTTTCTTGCCATCATCAGCTGCACCGTAGGTCACTGTACTTAGCACATTGACTATAATAGCATTGACTTAAGAACACTTCAAACGGGCGGCTACGAATCTCATGGCTTTTAGCTTCTTTCCCACGGTGAATACCAAAGCATGCTTTGTTAGCATCGCAGATTGGTTTCTCAGATGTTTAATTTTTTTTTTCTCGTAAACTGCCATTCATACACAGAGCACACACACACAAGAATTTTACAAGTAGCTAGAAATCCCCATAATGGAGACGAAGAAACTCCTCGTACTCAAGAACTTTCTAATTTCGAGCCGCTAATCAGGAAATTGTGGGAGTAAGTCATTATAACAAAACCAAACACAATTACAAAAAACAACAACAACCCATCTTAAACTGCTAAATAGATCAAGATGAGCACCCGCACACCTTCCGCTCTCTGCCTGTGTGTGTGTGTGTGTGTGTGCGATGATGATGCGCACTTTTTAGGCTACAAGAACCCAACCTCTCACCCACTGCGCGGTGGGCACACTTCACTGCGCCACCAGCTGAACGGGCGAGAGGGGGGGGGATATTTTTATTATTCATTTTCGACTGTTGCGAGAGGAGTGACGGCGGTCCCCCGGTGCAAACTAGATCTCTAGATCTACAGGGCGAAACTTCAAACTTTATACAATAATTATTCTGATTATTTTAGAATCTCTTTAAAAAGGGAGAGAGCTCTTTGTGGTTTTGCACTCAACTCCGCTTGTAGCGTTTGAACTTAGTGACACACCCCGGTTTTTCGCAGGTTCTATCTTCACAACAACACAGAGGTCACTGCACTCGATGAGATACTGCTCGGGTGTTTAAAAAAAAACTGAAACATGCCCCTATACCCCCCCCCCACACACACACACACCCAAAAAAAAAAAAATTATATTCAGAAAAATGTTTCATCTATTAAAACGAGAGCCAAGGTTACTCATACAAAAAAAAAAAAATCTGAGAATTGGCAATGGGTGCGGAAAGCTTCAAAAAGGTAAAATTTGATAAAATAAAAACAACGAGAAAATAGGAAAAAAAAACAACAAAACAAAACAAAAAAGAAACAAAACTTGATGCTTATTTCATTTTTCTGTTTTACAACTGCCAGGACAGCGAAATGAAAAGACTTCCCCATAAATCAGTGTGTGTATGACGCGATGTCCGCACACGACCGATACAAGGTGATAAAAAGTTTTTAAGCCTTAAGCTGCTTTAGTTACTGGTACTTTACGACTTACGGAGCTCAGTAAAAAACAGCTGCTTACGATCATCGTAAACACTTATTCCAACCGACCTTCGTCAGGCCCAGATTCTCAAAAAAAAATTTTTTTTTCTCACGGTGAATCGCTATGAAGTCCTCTCCAGCCTGAAGCGCCATTCTTTCAAACAAATAACAAGAAATCTCGACCCAAAACCACAAAAATATCCCATTATAACTCGGGTGTCAACCTATGTGTCGCAACGACAGGCTATTAATTTCCGGTACTTAAATGAAGTTTTATTTTTAGATGCGATCAAAGCCGAGGCAAGCCATCAGCAGGATGAGGTCCGCCTAGCAGTGTGTACTGAGCGTTCTCCGCTGCCCAGTGAATCAGCTGGCCTCTACACCAGAATAACAACACGTCATCGCATGCAGATCGCTTGCGAGTTTGAAAACCAATTATTGCCAGGCCGCAGTCCTGGTCCTGGTCCTCAAAGTCTGCACCGGGTGACCTGTGACCCAACTCTCGAGCTGGGCAGACGACCGGCCTGAGATAAGCAGATTGGTTGTGAGGCCAAGAGCGGCACCCGAGCCAGCCCTGACAAAAACTGGAGATCCTTGCACACGTAAGGCGATAATCTATTCTTACTGGTGTACCCCTCACCTCTGCCCCCCCGCCCTTTTTTTTTTTCTTTCTTTTTTTCTCTCTCTCTCCCCCCCTCTCGCCCCACCCACACTGCCCGCACCTTAAGGGAAACATTTGTTTTGCATAACAAGATATTTTCCACGCGCAATTGGGCACATCTTTCCTCTTACCGCTTTTTTATTTATTTATTTTTTTATTTTGAGAAACACCTTCCTTCAAGGTCAAAACAGATGCGCATTGTAAAAAAAACAACTTTGACAAACCTAACCTTAATATTGAGCATGCCTTACCAGCTGTTAGTTACACTCATTGAGCTATCTGCGATTTTAGACCTATATCTGGAAGTTTGTACTCCCACACAGGACAATGAGATGGCGTGAAAAAATCAGCTGAGCGGCAAAAAAAAAGAGGAAGACTTTTATAGTAGTAGTGGTAGTAGTAGTAGTAGTAGTAGTAGTAGTAGTAGTAGTAGTAGTAGTAGTAGTAGTAGTAGTAGTAGTAGTAGTAGTAGTAGTGGTAGTGGTAGTGGTAGTAGTAGTAGTAGTAGTAGTAGTAGTAGTAGTAGTAGTAGTAGTAGTAGTAGTAGTAGTAGTAGTAGTAGTAGTAGTAGTAGTAGTAGTCGTAGTGACAGAAGTACAAGTATCACTACAATAACTGGGAGAGTAGCTAGATTAGTAAACCTGACGATTGTATTGCTAACTGAGTTACACAGTTATCAACTGAATTTTTCAAGCAATAAGCGGCACCGCTGCAGTAATGAAGAGAGTGAGTGGCGAGAGATCAATCAGAAGTAATTACATGGGTTCTAACACGAACACAAGCAACCTAAATACAAGACGCCCAGAAACCTCCAACCCCCACCCCGCCCAACACCCCCCGCCCAACACCCACCCCTCTCTTCCTCCTCCAAGACACTTCCTAACAGGACCGGTATTGCACTCGATGACCTCTGTACACCCCAGTTGAAAAAACACAAGTTCCCCCAGGAGTCGAGTCTTACATACACACTTAGAGTCACACTCCCTCTTGTTTGTGCATACCATTCTCTGTAGCTATGCGCTGGGAAGTTTAGAGTGAAACAATACAACAACACAACAACAACAACCAAAAATAAAATAAAAAATGCAAAAAAAATTAACAAAGGAGGTCCCAGGGTCAGAATCACACACAGACTCCTATCGTTGCGGCCTTCCAATTTTCTGTTTCTTGATTTCCACGTTTACTTCTTTCATTTTCTTTCCTCATTAATTAGTTTTTTTCTCTCTTTCTTTTTTATTTAATGGAATGAAGTGAATTCGTATGGTTTGTTCAAAGACGGCGTTTGTCGCGTTGAAGTTGTCCATTTTTCTATGTCGATCCACGTCCACCCCTGACGGTGATGTTCTGGATCTGTCCAGGAGCTGTGTGCTTTTGTCATTGTGTTCAATGACCAAGCTTTTATGTGACATGCAGTTAAAAGAACCTTGAGACTTGAGCACGATCACCTTGCCTTCCTCTCTCTCTCTCTCTCTCTCTCTCTCTCTCTCTCTCTCTCTCTCTCTCTCTCTCTCTCGCCAGACAGAAACGAGCTGTTCCAGCTGACCGACATCACGCTACGATCACCCGGCTTGGTAACTCCGTGTAACGCCCAGCCCCAGGTCAGCACTCCACACTCCACACAGCCTCGAGCCGCTGATGGTGACGGCAGCTCTGATAATCCCCCGTGCCACACACACACGGCAAGAGGTCCCGCCCAGCCCCAGGTCTGCACTCCAAACTCCACACTCCACACTCCACACTCCACACAGCCTCGAGCCGCTGACGGTGACGGCAGCTCTGATAATCCCCGTGCCACACACACACACGGCAAGAGGTCCCGCCCAGCCCCAGGTCAGCACTCCACACTCCACACTCCACACAGCCTCGAGCCGCTGACGGTGACGGCAGCTCTGATAATCCCCCGTGCAACACACACACACGGCGAGAGGTCCCGCCCAGCCCCAGGTCAGCACACCACACTCCACACTCCCACACTGCCTCGAGCCGCTGATGGTGACGGCAGCTCTGATAATCCCCCGTGCCACACACACACACGGCAAGAGGTCCCGCCCAGCCCCAGGTCAGCACTCCACACTCCACACAGCCTCGAGCCGCTGATGGTGACGGCAGCTCTGATAATCCCCCGTGCCACACACACACGGCAAGAGGTCCCGCCCAGCCCCAGGTCAGCACTCCACACTCCACACAGCCTCGAGCCGCCGGCAGCTCTGATCAACCCCTGCCACAGCTCTGATAATCCCCCGTGCCACACACACACACACGGCAAGAGGTCCCGCCCAGCCCCAGGTCAGCACTCCACACTCCACACTCCACACTCCACACAGCCTCGAGCCGCTGATGGTGACGGCAGCTCTGATAATCCCCCGTGCCACACACACACACACGGCAAGAGGTCCCGCCCAGCCCCAGGTCAGCACTCCACACTCCACACTCCACACAGCCTCGAGCCGCTGATGGTGACGGCAGCTCTGATAATCCCCCGTGCCACACACACACACACACACACGGCAAGAGGTCCCGCCCAGCCCCAGGTCAGCACTCCACACTCCACACTCCACACAGCCTCGAGCCGCTGATGGTGACGGCAGCTCTGATAATCCCCCGTGCCACACACACACACGGCAAGAGGTCCCGCCCAGCCCCAGGTCAGCACTCCACACTCCACACTCCACACAGCCTCGAGCCGCTGATGGTGACGGCAGCTCTGATAATCCCCCGTGCCACTCACACACACGGCAAGAGGTCCCGCCCAGCCCCAGGTCAGCACTCCACACTCCACACTCCACACAGCCTCGAGCCGCTGATGGTGACGGCAGCTCTGATAATCCCCCGTGCCACACACACACACGGCAAGAGGTCCCGCCCAGCCCCAGGTCAGCACTCCACACTCCACACAGCCTCGAGCCGCTGATGGTGACGGCAGCTCTGATAATCCCCCGTGCCACACACACACACGGCAAGAGGTCCCGCCCAGCCCCAGGTCAGCACTCCACACTCCACACAGCCTCGAGCCGCTGATGGTGACGGCAGCTCTGATAATCCCCCGTGCCACACACACACACACGGCAAGAGGTCCCGCCCAGCCCCAGGTCAGCACTCCACACTCCACACTCCACACAGCCTCGAGCCGCTGACGGTGACGGCAGCTCTGATAATCCCCCGTGCAACACACACACACGGCAAGAGGTCCCGCCCAGCCCCAGGTCAGCACTCCACACTCCACACTCCACACAGCCTCGAGCCGCTGATGGTGACGGCAGCTCTGATAATCCCCCGTGCCACACACACACACGGCAAGAGGTCCCGCCCAGCCCCAGGTCAGCACTCCACACTCCACACTCCACACAGCCTCGAGCCGCTGATGGTGACGGCAGCTCTGATAATCCCCCGTGCCACACACACGGCCAGAGGTCCCGCCCAGCCCCAGGTCAGCACTCCACACTCCACACTCCACACAGCCTCGAGCCGCTGACGGTGACGGCAGCTCTGATAATCCCCCGTGCCACACACACACACGGCAAGAGGTCCCGCCCAGCCCCAGGTCAGCACTCCACACTCCACACTCCACACAGCCTCGAGCCGCTGATGGTGACGGCAGCTCTGATAATCTCCCGTGCCACACACACACACACGGCAAGAGGTCCCGCCCAGCCCCAGGTCAGCACACCACACTCCACACTCCACACACCCGCGAGACGCTGATGGGGACGGCCGCGCTGAGAAGCCCCCGTGCCACACACACACGGCAAGAGGTCCCGCCCAGCCCCAGGTCAGCACTCCACACTCCACACTCCACACAGCCTCGAGCCGCTGATGGTGACGGCAGCTCTGATAATCCCCCGTGCCACACACACACACGGCAAGAGGTCCCGCCCAGCCCCAGGTCAGCACTCCACACTCCACACTCCACACTCCACACTCCACACAGCCTCGAGCCGCTGACGGTGACGGCAGCTCTGATAATCCCCCGTGCCACACACACACACGGCAAGAGGTCCCGCCCAGCCCCAGGTCAGCACTCCACACTCCACACTCCACACTCCACACAGCCTCGAGCCGCTGATGGTGACGGCAGCTCTGATAATCCCCCGTGCCACACACACACACGGCAAGAGGTCCCGCCCAGCCCCAGGTCAGCACTCCACACTCCACACTCCACACTCCACACTCCACACAGCCTCGAGCCGCTGATGGTGACGGCAGCTCTGATAATCCCCCGTGCCACACACACACACACGGCAAGAGGTCCCGCCCAGCCCCAGGTCAGCACTCCACACTCCACACTCCACACAGCCTCGAGCCGCTGATGGTGACGGCAGCTCTGATAATCCCCCGTGCCACACACACACACACGGCAAGAGGTCCCGCCCAGCCCCAGGTCAGCACTCCACACTCCACACTCCACACTCCACACAGCCTCGAGCCGCTGATGGTGACGGCAGCTCTGATAATCCCCCGTGCCACACACACGGCAAGAGGTCCCGCCCAGCCCCAGGTCAGCACTCCACACTCCACACTCCACACTCCACACAGCCTCGAGCCGCTGATGGTGACGGCAGCTCTGATAATCACCCGTGCCACACACACACACACGGCAAGAGGTCCCGCCCAGCCCCAGCTCAGCACTCCACACTCCACACTCCACACAGCCTCGAGCCGCTGATGGTGACGGCAGCTCTGATAATCCCCCGTGCCACACACACACACACGGCAAGAGGTCCCGCCCAGCCCCAGGTCAGCACTCCACACTCCACACTCCACACAGCCTCGAGCCGCTGATGGTGACGGCAGCTCTGATAATCCCCCGTGCCTCACACACACACACGGCAAGAGGTCCCGCCCAGCCCCAGGTCAGCACTCCACACTCCACACAGCCTCGAGCCGCTGATGGTGACGGCAGCTCTGATAATCCCCCGTGCCACACACACACACACGGCAAGAGGTCCCGCCCAGCCCCAGGTCAGCACTCCACACTCCACACAGCCTCGAGCCGCTGATGGTGACGGCAGCTCTGATAATCCCCCGTGCCACACACACACACGGCAAGAGGTCCCGCCCAGCCCCAGGTCAGCACTCCACACTCCACACTCCACACTCCACACAGCCTCGAGCCGCTGATGGTGACGGCAGCTCTGATAATCCCCCGTGCCACACACACACACACGGCAAGAGGTCCCGCCCAGCCCCAGGTCAGCACTCCACACTCCACACTCCACACAGCCTCGAGCCGCTGATGGTGACGGCAGCTCTGATAATCCCCCGTGCCACACACACACGGCAAGAGGTCCCGCCCAGCCCCAGGTCAGCACTCCACACTCCACACAGCCTCGAGCCGCTGATGGTGACGGCAGCTCTGATAATCCCCCGTGCCACACACACACGGCAAGAGGTCCCGCCCAGCCGACTCTTTGATCTCCAATCTGGATCCGATTCCACATGGCAGTTTTCGTCTTTGAACTTAATCAACACCTGGGTGATCTGAACAGATCTGAATCAAATCTTATGTACCGTACCGTGATCACAGAACCTGGTCCAGAATGGGTACTTTGACTCTTCTGGACTGGGAATATGATCTACAATTATTATGGTGTACGTGTGCAAACAGAAAAACATCAGAACTCTTGCAGATTACAATTGATGAGATGTTGAAAGTTAAACTCATTGTTAATTTAAAAAAAAAATATAATAATAATAATCGTTGTTTATAACACTAAAAGGATTGTTTTACCAGCATGCTTTGTGATGCAAGCAATCAAGGTCAAATGAAATAATTCGTTTTTTGTTTTTTTTGTACTTGAAGAGCCTTGAGGCAAAAAACACTCATTAAGGTCAAACTTTTTTTTATTCTGCAAGTAAGTCGGTCATAGTCTCTGCTGAGTCTCTCTAGGTGTGTGTGTGTGTGTGTCTCTCTCTCTCTCTTCTTCCCTTTAACTCATTGTCTTGTGCCTTATGTACATAATTAAACGTCTTTTACATACACCCACTTTTCTTCTAACTATTCCAAAAATCGCGCTATACCTTATTCTGTAATAAAGTAACGTGATTAAACTCTCGTTTACACTGAGCCTAGATCGAGGCTTTTTGCTCCAGCAAAACCCGATAAGTTCCACCCCTCCCTTCGTTTTTTTTTTTTTTTTTTTCGTGTTTCCTTTGATGCTGTATCATCTTCACGTGAGCCCTGACTGTTGTAAGGACCGCAGGATGTGACCACAGCGTAAAAAAACACAACCCAGCAGAGAACTGATCCACGTAACTCTATCGAGGTCACGACATTCCTCAGTCACAGACTGGACAAGCAGGGCCACCGGAGTGGAAGGTCAGCGTGACTAACAGGACCTGACAACACCACCCCCCGACTGCTGTCGAGCGCCTTGCGTGTCGTCTGCTAATATACTTGGTTCTTTGTGCCTGGCCTCAAGAGACCTGCGCTCAAGGAGGGCTTGCGATCTCTCGTAATTATCTCCCCCCACGCATCAACCAAAACTCAAACTCTTCCTGTTAGCTATCATTCGCTCTAGATCTACATGAAGAGTCTAGTGAAAGCCGATGCAGGGCAGATAAGTTACGATAAATAGGAGATAGAAATCATGGGTCAGGTCTGGAGAATAGCCTTGAAGGTGACGCCATTCAACCTCGAGTTATGTAAAAAGATCGGTCCTTTACAATCTGGTAGTGGTGCGTCAGTCACAAGTTGTTCGGCTGCTAAGATAACTGTAATTGGAGATGTTAAACTGAAAGAAGATTCAGAACTTGTGTCAAGTGAAAGTCTTGGCTTTTTACATACACATTAATTAATATGCTTATGACATTTTTTTTATTGTATTATGTTCTAGTTCAGTGAAAACATTACGTTTGACAGTAAGTACCTCAAGTCTTGTTATTGTTAAAAGATGCTTTTTCTTTTGTTTTTTTTTTTTCCCTTTCTCTTGTAAAAATTGCAAAATAGCGATTTTCTATTCCTCCCGACATCCTCAAATTTTCTATAAAACATTGAAAAAGTCCCGTGCGGCAAAGCGAAAACCGAGAACACCGACCTGAGAGAAAGCGCCTTATCCCGTGTCCCCCGACTGTATAGCATTGTCTAACACAGTCGAGTACTGGCCGGCTTGACCCCAGGTAATCCGGACTGAAAGATCGCCGAGAAAATTGGTCACTCGAGTACTGGCCGGCTTGACCAGGTAATCCGGACTGAAAGATCGCCGAGAAAATTGGTCACTCGAGTACTGGCCGGCTTGACCAGGTAATCCGGACTGAAAGATCGCCGAGAAAATTGGTCACTCGAGTACTGGCCGGCTTGACCAGGTAATCCGGACTGAAAGATCGCCGAGAAAATTGGTCACTCGAGTCGGAAGGCGGCAGGCACAAGGTAGTAAATGAGAAGGAGAAGAATTAGAGAATGAATGAAGGGACGACTGATCGGAAGAAGGAGAAGAATTAGAGAATGAATGAAGGGATGACTGATCGGAAGAAGGAGAAGAATTAGAGAATGAATGAAGGGATGACTGATAGGAAGAAGGAGAAGAATTGGAGAATGAATGAAGGGATGACTGATCGGAAGAAGGAGAAGAATTAGAGAATGAATGAAGGGATGACTGATAGGAAGAAGGAGAAGAATTAGAGAATGAAGGAAGGGATGACTGATAGGAAGAAGGAGAAGAATTAGAGAATGAATGAAGGGATGACTGATCGGAAGAAGGAGAAGAATTAGAGAATGAATGAAGGGATGACTGATCGGAAGAAGGAGAAGAATTAGAGAATGAATGAAGGGATGACTGATCGGAAGAAGGAGAAGAATTAGAGAATGAATGAAGGGATGACTGATCGGAAGAAGGAGAAGAGTTAGAGAATGAATGAAGGGATGACTGATCGGAAGAAGGAGAAGAATTAGAGAATGAATGAAGGGACGACTGATAGGAAGAAGGAGAAGAATTGGAGAATGAATGAAGGGATGACTGATAGGAAGAAGGAGAAGAATTGGAGAATGAAGGAAGGGATGACTGATAGGAAGAAGGAGAAGAATTGGAGAATGAATGAAGGGACGACTGATCGGAAGAAGGAGAAGAATTAGAGAATGAAGGAAGGGATGACTGATAGGAAGAAGGAGAAGAATTAGAGAATGAATGAAGGGACGACTGATCGGAAGAAGGAGAAGAATTGGAGAATGAATGAAGGGACGACTGATCGGAAGAATTAGAGAATGAATGAAGGGATGACTGATAGGAAGAAGGAGAAGAATTAGAGAATGAATGAAGGGATGACTGATAGGAAGAAGGAGAAGAATTAGAGAATGAATGAAGGGATGACTGATAGGAAGAAGGAGAAGAATTAGAGAATGAAGGAAGGGATGACTGATAGGAAGAAGGAGAAGAATTGGAGAATGAATGAAGGGACGACTGATCGGAAGAATTAGAGAATGAATGAAGGGATGACTGATAGGAAGAAGGAGAAGAATTAGAGAATGAAGGAAGGGATGACTGATCGGAAGAAGGAGAAGAATTAGAGAATGAATGAAGGGATGACTGATCGGAAGAAGGAGAAGAATTAGAGAATGAAGGAAGGGATGACTGATAGGAAGAAGGAGAAGAATTAGAGAATGAATGAAGGGATGACTGATCGGAAGAAGGAGAAGAATTAGAGAATGAATGAAGGGACGACTGATCGGAAGAATTAGAGAATGAATGAAGGGATGACTGATCGGAAGAAGGAGAAGAATTAGAGAATGAAGGAAGGGACGACTGATCGGAAGAATTAGAGAATGAAGGAAGGGATGACTGATCGGAAGAAGGAGAAGAATTAGAGAATGAATGAAGGGACGACTGATCGGAAGAAGGAGAAGAATTAGAGAATGAATGAAGGGACGACTGATAGGAAGAAGGAGAAGAATTAGAGAATGAATGAAGGGACGACTGATCGGAAGAAGGAGAAGAATTGGAGAATGAAGGAAGGGATGACTGATCGGAAGAAGGAGAAGAATTAGAGAATGAATGAAGGGACGACTGATAGGAAGAAGGAGAAGAATTAGAGAATGAAGGAAGGGATGACTGATAGGAAGAAGGAGAAGAATTGGAGAATGAATGAAGGGACGACTGATCGGAAGAATTAGAGAATGAATGAAGGGATGACTGATAGGAAGAAGGAGAAGAATTAGAGAATGAATGAAGGGATCACTGATCGGAAGAATTAGAGAATGAAGGAAGGGACGACTGATCGGAAGAAGGAGAAGAATTAGAGAATGAATGAAGGGATGACTGATCGGAAGAAGGAGAAGAATTAGAGAATGAATGAAGGGACGACTGATAGGAAGAAGGAGAAGAATTAGAGAATGAATGAAGGGACGACTGATAGGAAGAAGGAGAAGAATTAGAGAATGAATGAAGGGACGACTGATAGGAAGAAGGAGAAGAATTAAAGAATGAATGAAGGGACGACTGATAGGAAGAAGGAGAAGAATTAGAGAATGAATGAAGGGACGACTGATAGGAAGAAGGAGAAGAATTAGAGAATGAAGGAAGGGATGACTGATAGGAAGAAGGAGAAGAATTAGAGAATGAATGAAGGGATGACTGATAGGAAGAAGGAGAAGAATTAGAGAATGAATGAAGGGATGACTGATAGGAAGAAGGAGAAGAATTGGAGAATGAAGGAAGGGATGACTGATAGGAAGAAGGAGAAGAATTGGAGAATGAAAGAAGGGACGACTGATCGGAAGAAGGAGAAGAATTAGAGAATGAATGAAGGGATGACTGATAGGAAGAAGGAGAAGAATTTGAGAATGAAGGAAGGGATGACTGATAGGAAGAAGGAGAAGAATTTGAGAATGAATGAAGGGATGACTGATAGGAAGAAGGAGAAGAATTAGAGAATGAATGAAGGGACGACTGATAGGAAGAAGGAGAAGAATTACAGAATAAAGGAAGGGATGACTGATAGGAAGAAGGAGAAGAATTAGAGAATGAATGAGGGGATGACTGATCGGAAGAAAGAGAAGAATTAGAGAATGAATGAAGGGATGACTGATCGGAAGAAGGAGAAGAATTAGAGAATGAATGAAGGGATGACTGATCGGAAGAAGGAGAACAATTAGAGAATGAATGAAGGGATGACTGATCGGAAGAAGGAGAAGAGTTAGAGAATGAATGAAGGGATGACTGATCGGAAGAAGGAGAAGAATTAGAGAATGAATGAAGGGACGACTGATAGGAAGAAGGAGAAGAATTGGAGAATGAATGAAGGGATGACTGATAGGAAGAAGGAGAAGAATTGGAGAATGAAGGAAGGGATGACTGATAGGAAGAAGGAGAAGAATTGGAGAATGAATGAAGGGACGACTGATCGGAAGAAGGAGAAGAATTAGAGAATGAAGGAAGGGATGACTGATAGGAAGAAGGAGAAGAATTAGAGAATGAATGAAGGGACGACTGATCGGAAGAAGGAGAAGAATTGGAGAATGAATGAAGGGACGACTGATCGGAAGAATTAGAGAATGAATGAAGGGATGACTGATAGGAAGAAGGAGAAGAATTAGAGAATGAATGAAGGGATGACTGATAGGAAGAAGGAGAAGAATTAGAGAATGAATGAAGGGATGACTGATAGGAAGAAGGAGAAGAATTAGAGAATGAAGGAAGGGATGACTGATAGGAAGAAGGAGAAGAATTGGAGAATGAATGAAGGGACGACTGATCGGAAGAATTAGAGAATGAATGAAGGGATGACTGATAGGAAGAAGGAGAAGAATTAGAGAATGAAGGAAGGGATGACTGATCGGAAGAAGGAGAAGAATTAGAGAATGAATGAAGGGATGACTGATCGGAAGAAGGAGAAGAATTAGAGAATGAAGGAAGGGATGACTGATAGGAAGAAGGAGAAGAATTAGAGAATGAATGAAGGGATGACTGATCGGAAGAAGGAGAAGAATTAGAGAATGAATGAAGGGACGACTGATCGGAAGAATTAGAGAATGAATGAAGGGATGACTGATCGGAAGAAGGAGAAGAATTAGAGAATGAATGAAGGGACGACTGATCGGAAGAATTAGAGAATGAATGAAGGGATGACTGATCGGAAGAAGGAGAAGAATTAGAGAATGAATGAAGGGACGACTGATCGGAAGAAGGAGAAGAATTAGAGAATGAATGAAGGGACGACTGATCGGAAGAAGGAGAAGAATTAGAGAATGAATGAAGGGACGACTGATCGGAAGAAGGAGAAGAATTGGAGAATGAAGGAAGGGATGACTGATCGGAAGAAGGAGAAGAATTAGAGAATGAATGAAGGGACGACTGATAGGAAGAAGGAGAAGAATTAGAGAATGAATGAAGGGATGACTGATAGGAAGAAGGAGAAGAATTGGAGAATGAATGAAGGGACGACTGATCGGAAGAATTAGAGAATGAAGGAAGGGACGACTGATCGGAAGAAGGAGAAGAATTAGAGAATGAATGAAGGGATCACTGATCGGAAGAATTAGAGAATGAAGGAAGGGACGACTGATCGGAAGAAGGAGAAGAATTAGAGAATGAATGAAGGGATGACTGATCGGAAGAAGGAGAAGAATTAGAGAATGAATGAAGGGACGACTGATAGGAAGAAGGAGAAGAATTAGAGAATGAATGAAGGGACGACTGATAGGAAGAAGGAGAAGAATTAGAGAATGAATGAAGGGACGACTGATAGGAAGAAGGAGAAGAATTAAAGAATGAATGAAGGGACGACTGATAGGAAGAAGGAGAAGAATTAGAGAATGAATGAAGGGACGACTGATAGGAAGAAGGAGAAGAATTAGAGAATGAAGGAAGGGATGACTGATAGGAAGAAGGAGAAGAATTAGAGAATGAATGAAGGGATGACTGATAGGAAGAAGGAGAAGAATTAGAGAATGAATGAAGGGATGACTGATAGGAAGAAGGAGAAGAATTGGAGAATGAAGGAAGGGATGACTGATAGGAAGAAGGAGAAGAATTGGAGAATGAATGAAGGGACGACTGATCGGAAGAAGGAGAAGAATTAGAGAATGAAGGAAGGGATGACTGATAGGAAGAAGGAGAAGAATTAGAGAATGAATGAAGGGACGACTGATCGGAAGAAGGAGAAGAATTGGAGAATGAATGAAGGGACGACTGATCGGAAGAATTAGAGAATGAATGAAGGGATGACTGATAGGAAGAAGGAGAAGAATTAGAGAATGAATGAAGGGATGACTGATAGGAAGAAGGAGAAGAATTAGAGAATGAATGAAGGGATGACTGATAGGAAGAAGGAGAAGAATTAGAGAATGAAGGAAGGGATGACTGATAGGAAGAAGGAGAAGAATTGGAGAATGAATGAAGGGACGACTGATCGGAAGAATTAGAGAATGAATGAAGGGATGACTGATAGGAAGAAGGAGAAGAATTAGAGAATGAAGGAAGGGATGACTGATCGGAAGAAGGAGAAGAATTAGAGAATGAATGAAGGGATGACTGATAGGAAGAAGGAGAAGAATTAGAGAATGAATGAAGGGATGACTGATCGGAAGAAGGAGAAGAATTAGAGAATGAATGAAGGGACGACTGATCGGAAGAATTAGAGAATGAATGAAGGGATGACTGATCGGAAGAAGGAGAAGAATTAGAGAATGAATGAAGGGAAGACTGATCGTAAGAATTAGAGAATGAAAGAAGGGATGACTGATCGGAAGAAGGAGAAGAATTAGAGAATGAATGAAGGGACGACTGATCGGAAGAAGGAGAAAAATAAGAGAATGAATGAAGGGACGACTGATAGGAAGAAGGAGAAGAATTAGAGAATGAATGAAGGGATGACTGATCGGAAGAAGGAGAAGAATTAGAGAATGAATGAAGGGACGACTGATCGGAAGAAGGAGAAGAATTGGAGAATGAAGGAAGGGATGACTGATCGGAAGAAGGAGAAGAATTAGAGAATGAATGAAGGGACGACTGATAGGAAGAAGGAGAAGAATTAGAGAATGAATGAAGGGACGACTGATCGGAAGAATTAGAGAATGAAGGAAGGGACGACTGATCGGAAGAAGGAGAAGAATTAGAGAATGAATGAAGGGATGACTGATAGGAAGAAGGAGAAGAATTAGAGAATGAATGAAGGGATCACTGATCGGAAGAATTAGAGAATGAAGGAAGGGACGACTGATCGGAAGAAGGAGAAGAATTAGAGAATGAATGAAGGGATGACTGATCGGAAGAAGGAGAAGAATTAGAGAATGAATGAAGGGACGACTGATAGGAAGAAGGAGAAGAATTAGAGAATGAATGAAGGGACGACTGATAGGAAGAAGGAGAAGAATTAGAGAATGAAGGAAGGGATGACTGATAGGAAGAATTAGAGAATGAAGGAAGGGACGACTGATCGGAAGAAGGAGAAGAATTAGAGAATGAATGAAGGGACGACTGATAGGAAGAAGGAGAAGATATAAAGAATGAATGAAGGGACGACTGATAGGAAGAAGGAGAAGAATTAGAGAATGAATGAAGGGACGACTGATAGGAAGAAGGAGAAGAATTAGAGAATGAATGAAGGGACGACTGATAGGAAGAAGGAGAAGAATTAAAGAATGAATGAAGGGACGACTGATAGGAAGAAGGAGAAGAATTAGAGAATGAATGAAGGGACGACTGATAGGAAGAAGGAGAAGAATTAGAGAATGAAGGAAGGGATGACTGATAGGAAGAAGGAGAAGAATTAGAGAATGAATGAAGGGATGACTGATAGGAAGAAGGAGAAGAATTAGAGAATGAATGAAGGGATGACTGATAGGAAGAAGGAGAAGAATTAGAGAATGAAGGAAGGGATGACTGATAGGAAGAAGGAGAAGAATTGGAGAATGAATGAAGGGACGACTGATCGGAAGAAGGAGAAGAATTAGAGAATGAAGGAAGGGATGACTGATAGGAAGAAGGAGAAGAATTAGAGAATGAATGAAGGGACGACTGATCGGAAGAAGGAGAAGAATTAGAGAATGAATGAAGGGACGACTGATCGGAAGAAGGAGAAGAATTAGAGAATGAATGAAGGGATGACTGATAGGAAGAAGGAGAAGAATTAGAGAATGAATGAAGGGACGACTGATAGGAAGAAGGAGAAGAATTAGAGAATGAATGAAGGGATGACTGATAGGAAGAAGGAGAAGAATTAGAGAATGAATGAAGGGATGACTGATAGGAAGAAGGAGAAGAATTGGAGAATGAATGAAGGGACGACTGATAGGAAGAAGGAGAAGAATTAGAGAATGAATGAAGGGATGACTGATAGGAAGAAGGAGAAGAATTAGAGAATGAAGGAAGGGATGACTGATCGGAAGAAGGAGAAGAATTAGAGAATGAATGAAGGGATGACTGATCGGAAGAAGGAGAAGAATTAGAGAATGAAGGAAGGGACGACTGATCGGAAGAAGGAGAAGAATTAGAGAATGAATGAAGGGACGACTGATAGGAAGAAGGAGAAGAATTAGAGAATGAATGAAGGGATGACTGATCGGAAGAAGGAGAAGAATTAGAGAATGAATGAAGGGACGACTGATCGGAAGAATTAGAGAATGAATGAAGGGATGACTGATCGGAAGAAGGAGAAGAATTAGAGAATGAATGAAGGGATGACTGATCGGAAGAAGGAGAAGAATTAGAGAATGAATGAAGGGACGACTGATCGGAAGAATTAGAGAATGAATGAAGGGATGACTGATCGGAAGAAGGAGAAGAATTAGAGAATGAATGAAGGGACGACTGATCGGAAGAAGGAGAAGAATTAGAGAATGAATGAAGGGACGACTGATAGGAAGAAGGAGAAGAATTAGAGAATGAATGAAGGGATGACTGATCGGAAGAAGGAGAAGAATTAGAGAATGAATGAAGGGACGACTGATCGGAAGAAGGAGAAGAATTGGAGAATGAAGGAAGGGATGACTGATCGGAAGAAGGAGAAGAATTAGAGAATGAATGAAGGGACGACTGATAGGAAGAAGGAGAAGAATTAGAGAATGAATGAAGGGACGACTGATCGGAAGAATTAGAGAATGAAGGAAGGGACGACTGATCGGAAGAAGGAGAAGAATTAGAGAATGAATGAAGGGATGACTGATAGGAAGAAGGAGAAGAATTAGAGAATGAATGAAGGGATCACTGATCGGAAGAATTAGAGAATGAAGGAAGGGACGACTGATCGGAAGAAGGAGAAGAATTAGAGAATGAATGAAGGGATGACTGATCGGAAGAAGGAGAAGAATTAGAGAATGAATGAAGGGACGACTGATAGGAAGAAGGAGAAGAATTAGAGAATGAATGAAGGGACGACTGATAGGAAGAAGGAGAAGAATTAGAGAATGAAGGAAGGGATGACTGATAGGAAGAATTAGAGAATGAAGGAAGGGACGACTGATCGGAAGAAGGAGAAGAATTAGAGAATGAATGAAGGGACGACTGATAGGAAGAAGGAGAAGAATTAAAGAATGAATGAAGGGACGACTGATAGGAAGAAGGAGAAGAATTAGAGAATGAATGAAGGGACGACTGATAGGAAGAAGGAGAAGAATTAAAGAATGAATGAAGGGACGACTGATAGGAAGAAGGAGAAGAATTAGAGAATGAATGAAGGGACGACTGATAGGAAGAAGGAGAAGAATTAAAGAATGAATGAAGGGACGACTGATCGGAAGAAGGAGAAGAATTAGAGAATGAATGAAGGGACGACTGATAGGAAGAAGGAGAAGAATTAAAGAATGAATGAAGGGACGACTGATCGGAAGAAGGAGAAGAATTAAAGAATGAATGAAGGGACGACTGATAGGAAGAAGGAGAAGAATTAGAGAATGAATGAAGGGATCACTGATCGGAAGAATTAGAGAATGAAGGAAGGGACGACTGATCGGAAGAAGGAGAAGAATTAGAGAATGAATGAAGGGATGACTGATCGGAAGAAGGAGAAGAATTAGAGAATGAATGAAGGGACGACTGATAGGAAGAAGGAGAAGAATTAGAGAATGAATGAAGGGACGACTGATCGGAAGAAGGAGAAGAATTAGAGAATGAATGAAGGGATGACTGATCGGAAGAAGGAGAAGAATTAGAGAATGAATGAAGGGACGACTGATAGGAAGAAGGAGAAGAATTAGAGAATGAATGAAGGGACGACTGATAGGAAGAAGGAGAAGAATTAGAGAATGAATGAAGGGACGACTGATAGGAAGAAGGAGAAGAATTAGAGAATGAATGAAGGGACGACTGATAGGAAGAAGGAGAAGAATTAGAGAATGAAGGAAGGGATGACTGATAGGAAGAA
>JAWDGP010005773.1:0-15000 GCA_033675545.1 Elysia crispata
ATTATGATAACAAATTGTATGACAACATTGTAGTTGTTAGGATCATAGAAATTCACAATGTCAACTTTTTTCTTTGCGTCCAGCCATTGCCATTGTCTGCACCTTGGTTGTCGTTGTTGCTTTGCTTGTTGGGTTCGTTCTCTTCAAACGATACCGGCGAAAGAAGAGGAATAATGAACAGGAGATTACAAGCTCTGGTCAGCGTTCAGCTTCACTTTTAGAATGTGTAGGAAAAGACAGACCCCAAAGCGTGTAACCCAAATACAGTGAAACAGCATATAAACGAGTGAAAAAAATTTCACATGACAGGCAAAATTAATATGAATTATTTTTTTAATGTGAAGTTTTAAAAAATTAATTCTAAGGACTTTCTAAACCATAACTTTTACAAATGGAAATAGTTTGCTGTTGAGATTTAAGTGATTTTTTTTTGTTTAATAACATGACAAATAAAAAAAACATCTCATTGAAAAAACATTTGTAACGTGTAAATTTTGCGCTCTATGATATACTGTCGTGTATAAAGATAATCTAATAGATAGTGTGAATCTAAAATACAATTGTTTGTAAAAATTTTGAGGAATTTATGTTGTATTTCAAAATGTTACAATTATTCCCGATCATTTGGAAGCAAAACAAATCTCATAACAAAGATGCACTGTCATTTTACCTGGCATACAACTATTGCCATTTCATGGCATTGCTAGAACGCTTTGCAGCAGTTACAGTAGTAGCATAAATTATTTAATATTCATTTCACTTAAAAAATATACACGACTTGATTTCTTTTTTCAAGTTCTGACAAAAACAAAATTTTCAATCTAATCATTGCTTTTCAAGAGCTTTTGGATTTATAGAGATAGGCCTATAAGAAAATTAGGGTTTTAGTTTTGATTACAAATTTAATATTTTTTATTATTTGAAATAAATTTACATCATGAAAGTTTCACCTTTCTTTTGGAGGTTTATACTCTGTAACTATGGTTTACTGTGTTTAATAAGCTTGCCAGTTGTTCAGGGGTTGATAGGTGTGTTTGAAGTATTTATCACTTAAGGTTCCTAGTTGGATCCCAAAACTTCTGTCATATATAATATTTACAATTTGTAACAGAGTACCCTAAAATGTTCGAGAAATAGGACGTAAGCTATAGCAGACTATATGTGCAGGTTTTAAAGAAGGAATAATAAGAATTATAAGCCATGTAGTAATTAAATATTCCATTTGCAATGGACTTAATAAAATATAAATTATGCAGCTTCAATAAAGTGGAAACTATTTATTCACGTAATTTTGTTATTGAATTTATTTGCACATTTAATGACATGTCCTAAAATATGTTTATTTTATATGTATCTAAACAGTTGATTGATACGTTTGATAGCTCTACTGAAATTTCATTGCAAAGATAGTGTTCTCAACACGTCTTATATCTCAACTTGCTCATAAGTACAGTTCTAGAACCATAAGCTTGTTTGCTCTGATTTATTCTGAAATCATTCTGGTAAGTTAAGAAATATGAAATGTTTGTTATTTTAAAAGTTAAATAAGCTTTCTAAAATTTAAGATTAATTATGAGATAATTAATCACTGCAATTGTTTATCCACTCTTATACATTTTTTGTAGGTATGCCGTCATTTGATGTATTCATGTCATATATTGTCAGAGTATTTTTCGCATAGTTGATAAAAATGAAAGGATTTCATTTTCGCCTTTCTTCTTGCATAAACATTATTACGCAAATTACATATCGATTTGCTTACACCCCTGAAGTCAACGTCCCAATGATATGTTGATGATATTCTTAGTCAGGTGAATGTTTCAAAATGTATCAAAATTATGAGGAAATCAACTGATAATTAAGGAAGTTCATAATGTTAAGTGAGTTAAGCTTAATATCCATAGATCTTCTACTGTTGCAAGGCAATGAAGACATAAAATTTCATATTTTATAGATCATTTGTGTAAATTAACCACAAGCTTACGTCCGAATGTGTATGTCATGCTCTTTGTTTCATGAAAATGTTGCTGAAACAACTTTGAACAACGTTCCTTTGGTTATTAATATTATTCATTTTCGGAGTCTTAAAGTCAGTGAAACAATCAGTTTATATCTCATTTGTTACTGTCTCTGAAGACGTTATTCAGTTTTATTTCTGGACCATACATTGTTGAATGAAAAAGCAAGAGCTAGCAACTGGTACATTTACTTTTCATAAAGTAACTTCTTTTTTTATAAAACTTACATCCTTTTAGCTCTATTTTTGTAACCTGATTTTTTAAGGTTGTGGATGTTTTTTAAAAGTAAATATCATTACGTATCATTTTCTTCTTAATTATCCTTCAAACAATTTGTTTCGTATCAATTGTTTTGTTCTTCCTGTTTTGAAGATAAAAGAAAATATTTTTGTAGAAGACTACATTGAAGAAATTGTAATTTTATTGATTTTGAGACTTTGTGTTTTTAAGTTGGTCCTGAGGATAATGATAATTATACTTTACAATACGTATATCATAATGCATATTCAAATTAATCGATATTTATTAAAAGTATTAAAAGCATTATTTCGAAGGGTAGGGTTTTTTATTTGTTTTGTTTGTTGTAATTTTTTGGTTATTTCGTTTTGTTTTGTTTTTTTATTTTTTTTATTTTTTTTTTCCTTTGGTCAATCTTTCGTTTCAAAGAATTAGAAAAATCTAATATGTACATAATTTGATGCAGTACTTGAGCTATAGACCAGCTTGATGGGGCAATAATAAAAAGACAAAAAAATGATTGTGTTAACTGATTAAATAAAGCTTGAATGTTACTGGAAAAAGATAATTATGATGACTTGTCTATTAATCAAAAAATTCAAAGAGACAAAAAGATGAATGAAAGCCAATTGAGCCAGAAAAGAGGAATTAAACAAATGGCATAAAGTTTCATTTTCAATTTTGACATTTTTTCATACATTTCTACTAAATATGATAAGACATAACAATTGTAAATTTATTTGAAAGAATAAACTCAAGGAATGTTAAAAGTACAAAATATTTTTCTATTGTTTCAGAAAAGTTAATAAATAGCTTATAACGTATTTATAAGTTAAAACAAAACGTGTTTTAGTTTTACCTTGACATTACTACTTCAACTTTTTTCTCAACATTTTATAAATAGGTTTCATTGTTTTAGATTTTTTGTGAGCAACTTTTCACTGAGCTAATTAAATACGCTTAAAGAATAAAATATCTATACACGCAACTTGCCTTTTTCTTTTCTTTGTTAGTAGATGTTTACGTTAATACTTATTTTGAAATTGTTTATGCTAAATGTTATTTTTGAAAAAGTAACTGATCCAATATCTAGTACCATGTTATCACTTTTGAACATGAAATGTAAAAAGAACGCATCAAAAATATGGTCAAGACCTTAATAAGCCAGCTTTCCAAAAAGTTATATATTTAGCACATAATATTTCTACTTCTTTTCTATAACACGATAGACGCATAAAATTAAATTTTAACCACGTGGTCCATCGAGATGAATTTAAGCTTATTTTGATATCGATAATTAGGCTAAGAGCTGGAGATTGGAGATTTTTTTTCTTTTTTTTTTTTCTTGTAAAAAATAAATAATACTTATTCAATGTAAGCTTAGTAGTTTAATATTCATTCTAATATTTTTTTATTGGGAATAGAAGAGCAATACGGTTTTAGGAGCGTTGTTAAGATGTGGATAAATTTTGCATAACTTATAAGAGGTATCCGATATATTTTGTCCACTATAATAAATTTAATGCATATGGCTGAATTTAATAAATCTAAATATTAGAGTTGATTACTAAAACATAAAAAGAATGGTGTCAAACATTATAATGATTGAAAAATACTCAACCTCTTTATTTTCATAACGTCAAATAATTGTTTCAATAACAGTTGTAAGTTCAGATCAAGTACAATTTCATCAATTTTTTTTTCAATTCAACTGGTGAATGATTTTATTCATATTAAATTGTTTTAGTCCTATGTAAAAAATCAAGTACCGATTTTTCAAAAATACAACAAAGAAAGCAAGTTTTCTCCCACATTTAAAAAGCTCTGAAGTTTAAAAAAAACGATCTATTTTAAGATGCAAAAACGTTTTAAAACTAATGGTTTATATAAGTACAAAAATTCTGCAAAATTCTTGGAGCTAGAACTTAAAAAATGTCTAAAGAAAAAGACGTTTCCATGTTTCTAGGCTATATAATCTTAGACTTGGTTTACATGAAATATTTGAAAAGAATATTTCACCAAAATGCAAAACGATGTTTATTTTAAGGCTGCATGTAAGTCAGTTGAATTTTAAATCTATACATTTTCATTTACATTGTCGTTGATTTTACTCCTTAGTTGCAAAATCATTAAACAAATTCAAACCGTCTAAGAAGGATTGTTAAGAACGAAAACAAGAAGATATATATATATATATATATATATATATATATATATATATGTGTGTGTGTGATAAATTTAAATACTAGAAAATCAGTGAAAATGACGATTAGATAAGAAGCTTTGTAAAAAATGGAAGTCTTCCTCCAAAGGTGAGGTAAAAAAGTTTTATAGGTATTCCAGTGCCCATACTGATCCGATGTTGACCATGCTATCCTTTGTCCTGCAAAGACAGCTAGTGAAAGTTATAGGTTTATATTTAGTTGGGCTTGACTTTACTTCCTCATTTTATCGCAAACTTAATGCCAGAATGTTATTAATTAAGTCTTGAAACTAATAACACTTGGAAGAATAAAAACGGCAAATTGTTATCTCATGTGACATATTTCACAGCTTGATTCAGATTATAAAGGTTGGGTATTTGAATTATCTGACTTTGGTTTTTAAGGGTTTTTTATTATTATTTGTGTTTATGTTTTTTTAAAGAGGAATGTAAACTCGAACGGCCCGTCTCTTTAGATGCAAGACCGTTTGGCTACAGTAAAGTAAGCAAAGTCCATATTTTACAAGTGTGTACTGATAAACTTATATTCTACACTTAATGAAGCTTTTCAAAAAATCCGTCCTCGGTGAAAGAGGGTTCATTCCAACACTTCTAATGATCAAAACACATTAAAGCGTACTTTTTACTTTAAAAATGATTTTCGTACTATTAAAACGATATGCCTTAAATAAAAATGATTTAACTCGAACAAGGTTTTTTGCTGTTGCGCAGCTTTTCTGTTTCTGGGAAGTAAATATACACTTTAAGTTCATAACAACAGCGATATTTAAAGTTCTATTTACATTTAAATGTGAAAAAAATATCAACATGATTGTATCAATATTTTTACCAGTATTTCTTATATTTCTTTAACAAAATGACTGCAGGTTCTTTTATATAAATTCCTTGCAATATAACACTGTATCAAAGAGTGAATGTATTCTTCAAACTTAAGATGCTTTTTCTAACTTAATAT
Source organism: Elysia crispata (assembly GCA_033675545.1). Taxonomy (NCBI): domain Eukaryota; kingdom Metazoa; phylum Mollusca; class Gastropoda; family Plakobranchidae; genus Elysia; species Elysia crispata. Next base: position 5,435 of record JAWDGP010005773.1, read on the forward strand.
TTACATAAAACGAGAATTTTAATCTTTTTTTTACGAGCAAAGAGATCATTTCATTCGTACTGTGGTTTTTTGTCTTTTTTTGCGCGCGGGGGGGGGGGGGGGGGGGGTGGGGTTCACACCACGGTGTACATGCAAACTTCAAAATGGGGTTATTTTGAGATCTAATGACTTTTCTTCATATTTTATCCTTTTGGTAAGAAACTTTTTTGAGATTTAATTAAATTGAAATGTCAAAGGCCTTAAGTTAAATGGTGTTGTAAGGTATATAATGGCGTGATGTTAAGAGCAATTTAAACATCATTGGATGTGTAAATGAAATACAATTTTTTCTTTACATGATTCTGTACACAGATCTAGGCGTGTATTTTTGCGTGTCTTGTATCGAGAATCTGTCAGATATTATAAACCTCTAAGCCTAAAAGCGATACCTAGAACGTATATTTTTTAAATTACGAAACAAAAACGGAATTTTCACAATCATGTTCAAACTGAATATCCTACATCGTGACACTCAGAATTATTAACCTCATTTTAATCGACCTTATGGTTTTGTAATAGATGTATCCTTTGTAAAGATAATAAAAATTTTATACATAATTAAAATTTAATTTTTTTTCATACTAGCATAACGTTGAAACGGTGGCCTATCAGTATCATATCTAGATCCATAATTGTCCATTATATCTTTAAAATCTTTTATAATAGTGCTCGTTTTCGGAGTCAGTGTTTTTTAAAACAATATGTAGCATAATCAATAAAAACAAATAAGTACAGTAAATACTGAGTGGCAAGAAAAACAAACAAAGAAACAAAAAAAACAACACAGAAAAAAGCCAATTGTGTGTATGTATTTTTTTTTATTTCAAGTGTGTCTCAAGCGTGGTTAATTAAATAAAGGAAAGATGTGCTCACAAAAAGATTTTTAACAAGTAACAAAATGGTGAAAATAAATCAACAATAAACCATTTAATTATCGTTATAGGAAATCAAAAATAGCAATGTCAATATGCAAGTCGGAAAAATTTGATAAATTAATTAAAAATGAATAAAAAAAACTTTTATGTACCACAAAATTATAATGAACGTTTTCAATTCCTTGTTTGCATTGTTTCAAATGAGTCTAGAATGATTATAACACATGCAGTGGAAGAGCAGTATACACACAAAATACAATAACATTTGGCGAAGAGAAAACGTGTCAAGTATTTCCCAGAATCATGTTGTACTTTAACTTTCTTTACTGTCCTTAATCCACAAGTTTTGTTATTTCTGCTCTTATAAGCTTTTCTATGCCTCCTTTGATTCTCTGGTTTCTGTTTCTTCTAGCTTTACATCTTTTATTCTGTTTGTTTTTTTACTGTTGTATTTTTCTTTGACATATCAATAACGTTTCAAGGCTTTTTTTCTTCAGATTTATTTTAGATTATCACTTAATTTAATAAAAAAATGTATTTAGATTGTTTTGTTTCTTTCTGTTTTGTTACTTAAACTGGTTTGTGTTTCAAACACTGAATTAATTCTTCGGCTCAAAAATATGTGCAAAAGAATGAAACGATATCATTTTTTTTTGTTTCGTCATGCAAAAACCTTACAAAAAATTAGTTGCTAGCCTAAAAAATGATTTTTAATTTTCTTTTTAATGTACATCAATTTTCTAAAATCATTATATTCAAACTGTTTTAAGTATCGTTCTCTCCGCACAAAGATAAAACAAAAGGCTATAAATCAATAAAATGACAAATGCAACAATGTAGCCTTCCACATAAAAAAATTGTTCAACTTTCAACTCATCCCTTGTTGTGAAAGTTTCATGAATCTTTCTAGAATTCTAGAAAAAAAAAAGGTTTACAAAATAAATTATATGAAGAGTAATAAAGGAAGAAACCACAAATGATACATTTGTAAAAACGTTGCATTTTTAAAAACAATAAAGTAGAACAAAGCGTAAATTAAGCTCAAAGGTGCTGTAAATAAAGTGTAAAGTGTAAATAGCAGACAAAAAAGTTCTCTTAGTCTCTTAGTCAAATTGTTTAAAAAATGCATACACAATTTTTATAGTGAAAGAGATTGAAAGTAAAGCTCGTTGTGCACAGTTTTTAAAGCAACTTTTCGATAATACGTATCTCATAATATAAACGAGGCGATTTAGCTGGTAAGCAAGATGATTCAAACATGTCTAATGCGCAGTTTATGTTTTTATCGTCTGTGGAACAGACTAAAATTCTAACCATCTTTAAGCTCAAACTCATCTAATACTTAAAACTTCCTTTTATCTCAATGCAGCATTGTTAATGTCCTCAAAATAATGATAAAATGTTCACCATCATTGGGACAAGCGATTAAGTGGTGTTTAATGTGTCACTAGTACTTGATTTGAGTAATACAATGAATTCAAAATATGTTATTGTTTTTTTAGAAAGTGATAAAGTCTGAATGGCAAAAGAAGGGCGAATAAGAAATCACATTAAACTTGAAATTTCTACAGTTATTTATATCAATGTATACATGGAAACCTAAAGTTGCAACATATTAATTTTAAGAAAGCTAAATTGTACATAAATCATTACAGTTGCGAAATTTATTATAATTTATAATTACTTTTTCTTTAAAATATGCATTCTTTTTTAAAATGATATTTCATATTTCTCGATGGATCAGAATGGTTACAGAGGAAAGCAAAACAAACTTCTTCAGATCTTTATAGCATGGCAGTTGTGGTACTGCTAAATTTCCAACTCGGTATCAGTATTATTTGGTAAGACTACAACCTGTGAAATGAGATTTTACAAGCGTCAAAAAGCTTATCAAGAGATTATTTGGTGATACTTGAAAATATGCCTTGACAAACATTCAACACACCACAATCACATGGATATATCAGCAGTTACGTATATTCTTAAAACAGAAAAAAAAACTGACCTGCTGAACAGTCAAGCTGTATTTTTATGCAGCATGTTGCAAATAAACCTGTAAGTTACTTAACTGTTTATGTTTCCTTTTTTTAACTGGAAAAACAGCACTACCTGTTCTTTATACTGTTTTGGAGTAATCTGTTACATGTATTAGATAAAGAACAAATTTTGAAGATGCGGCTACAAACTTTAAGGGATAATTGTTTTCGACAGCTCTGAACGGCTGACCATCATAATTGTAAAGAAATAAAGAAAAATGTGGTTAAAGAGAGTAAAGGTCCGAAAAAAATTAGGTTTACATTAAGTAAACTTGGTTTATATGCAAGAGAAACTTCTATTTATGACCAGACTTAAACACTATTATTTATGTTAGCGTTCAATGTGATCTATGTTTATGAAACCAAAAAACATTTAAATATTTTTTGGGAGCAAAAAAATCATTATCATCAGAACTTGGAAGTACGTTTAAGTAAATGAAAATATGTCAAAATTTTCAAGGTGGATTTTTATTGACTTTTAGAGTTTTAGGGAGTCTTGATCCTTTTAATTAATTTTGTTTGTTATTTGTTGTCTTAATATCTTTTTGCATGCATATTTAGTTTTAGATAATTTTGTATTCAGATATTATTTCATAAAAAAAATTATTTTCTTATTGTCAAAAATATGCGCCGCGCTAATTTTAGGAAACAAAAACGTTTCTTCCACTGTTTTTGTAGGTGACTTTTTGGTTCCGAAAATCAAACCGAAATAGTGAAGAAAATTTTTCTTGTGTCCATCAAGCATCCAACTCCGGAACGTTCAAAAGAGTATATCAAAGGGTAAATTGTTTAAAGAGGAGTAATATGAAAAAACCCGCAAAGAAATTCTGATCAATGGCAACTCCTTGAATTGAATAGTTTACAAAAGAAAATATAGTTACCCTTTAAATTTGGCTTAAAGATACAAATGTTAAGCTTTTTTATAATAAACTTCAGTTTTTAGCAGCAAAAATGTAATATTCACTTTAATAATTATGTTTTCAATTTTTGCTTACATTTGTCTATATAAAAAAAAACCATTTCTCTCGTTGAGTTTACTTTTCACTGTATCTGATCTCAAACATTTTGGTGTTAATTTTTTCCTGCAGCACTTTAGCAGTAGGAGTTTCCTGAGCGCTTGCCTGAGCCCGTCATTTCCTGTCCACTACTTCTCTTGCTTTGCTGATACCGCTTGAAGAGGACGAATCCAGCAAGCAAAGCAACCACGCCAACCAAGGTGCAAACTATGGCGATGGCTGGATGCAAAGAAAAAAGTTGACATCGTGAATTTCTATTATCCTAACAAGTACAATGTTGTCATACATTTTGTAATAATAATAATAATAATAATAATAATAATAATAATAATAATAATAATAATAATAATAATAATAATAATAATAATAATAATAATAATAATAATAATAATAATAATAATAATAATAATAATAAAAAATAATAATAATAATAATAATAATAATAATAATAATAATAATAAAAATAATAATAATAATAATAATAATAATAATAATAATAAATAATAAAAATAATAATAATAATAATAATAATAATAATAATAATAATAAAAATAATAATAATAATAATAATAATAATAAAAATATCACTTTAATTTAATATAAAGTGCGATACTTTTTAAATCAAGTTACCAAGCTTAAAATTAGAAATATCACTTTATCTGATTTCTTTGTATCGCAAATATCTCAAAATAAAAGAGTCGAATTTTTAACTTATTATTGTTAACGCAATCAACATTTTTATAAGTTCATGTGTCTCTGTATACTTAAAACATTATTAATCAAAATAAAAAAAGACTTTCGCAAATATCTTCAACCTCTATTGCTTCAAACCAAAAGAAAAAAAAACTTAATTTGTTAAACATTCTTTGAAGAATATGTTACCTGCTGCAGCACCAGGGGACAGACCTTGAGGATGTCCTGACTGTCCTTCAGTTATTCCTTGTTGGAGATTTAAAGCTTCCTGGTTTTGCATCCAGGTCTAGGATTTCAGATAATAAATAGTTTAAACAACGTGAAAAAGATATTTCATCAATCATCCTATAACCATTAGGTTTATCATTTTAAAAACATGTTTATAAAATAAGAAATCAAATACCTCACAAAAAGCTAGTATAACAGTCAGCTAATAGTGAAGTTGGTATTTTAGATCAAGTGCAATAAAAACGTAACACAAACTATAATAATTTCTTATTCAAAGATTATTTTGGAGCTAGAAATATTAGATTTACTGAAATTCTACAAAATGTCCAACGTAAATAGGATTTATAATTAAAAATAAAATGCGTTGTATGACTTTTATAGTCGTTCACAAAACTTTAAGAACATGTATTTAAAAAAATACATAACGTTTTTGTGTTTACCACTATAAGGCAAGTGAGCCCAAAAATTAATACCTACTATTCATACTATCGAAGCCAGAGCTATGTGTAATCAGCTGATTCCGTTTATGTACTTTGTTTGTTTGTGTTTTCTTTAATAACCGTTTATTGATATTCTCAGAATTGCCAAAAGCTGAACTACCTTGGAGGATTTTTCAGCTAGTTATAATGTTAAACTTCATGATAATAGAGATGTAAAAAAGCATCTATTAACAGGTTATTATTTTACAAAAAAATATTTTTTTCAATTCTCTCCCCTATGTATAGAAATGTATGGTAAAAGACGCTCATATGAACGTTATAGTGCTTAATATTTAATAATTTTTTTTTAAATCTTATTGATTAAAATTTGCAATAATTCTTCTCACCTCATATTCCTTGTCATTTTTTTAGTATTGTATCTTTCTTCTAAAAATAATATTTTTAGGTAAATCTAAATATAAAACATTGTATCTATAAACAAGACACGCATTTCCTGATAAAAAAGTTGTTGAACATTTTTGATGAATTTATTCCTCTTTTATTCCAAACAATCGTTATATTCTAATTGAAATAACATGCGTTGAATAATTTTTTTTCCTCATCTATATTGATTAAAAATATTTTGTAAAACTGAATGTTCTGAAAAAAGAAATGATTTTTTTGTTCATCTGAGATTTCAGGTTAATAGAATAGATTTTGTTATTTACTCCCATTTCTATGACAAAGTTAAACAATGTTTTCTAATGTTTCCTAAGGTTTTATGCCAATTCCCAAAGTAGATCTTTAGAAATATAACCGATAAACGACCAATTTCTTATTGTATTTATATTTATCTTTAACTCCGTAGCCATCATAAAAGCTGGCTGGTTAACTACATTATTAAAAATTTCATTTTGTAATTTGTATGACCTGATATCCAATTTGTAATATCAAGATAAAAACTGATCAAAGATCATCATTTAACGACAGCAACTGCCCCATAAACTTTACCGAAATTAAATTTAAAAAATATCCATTAGAAACTGTAGATCTCAAATCTGATGGTACAAGTAAAGTAGTTTTTTCCCCTACGATTATTAAAAATTCTTTATGAAATAGAAGCCGTAAATTCTTCTCCAAGCTCAGTAAAATAATCATTTTATCTCTTCGGTAAGTTATTGTATATTCTATCATACCTTTCTGAATATAACTCAATGGGACTTTTAATGCTTGTATATAGCTCAAGGAGAAAAACATGGCCACATAAAAAAGTCAAAACAAAGACGAAAAATAAACAGATATTAGCTCATAAATCGTCAAAGGGGTCATTAATCATTAATTAGAAAAAGATTTGAATGCTTGCAACTCTTTGACCACTTTAATAATTATGCCACTAGGCTCCTGCATTTTATGTCTTTTTTATGAAATATGCAGATCTGACATTAAATCGTCTGATTGAATATTGAATTATAAGATATTTTCCATTTGAAATCTAAGTGTTACCAATTTGTGACTTCCATTGTGTAAATTCATTGCCATTTGTATCGGTCCTATTAATGTGTTTTGATATCTATTTTTTATTATTATTATTATTATTATTATTATTATTATTATTATTATTATTATTATTATTATTATTATTATTATTATTATTATTATTATTATTATTATTATTATTATTATTATTATTATTATTATTATTATTGTTATTATTATTATTATTATTATTATTATTATTTGCTAATATTGTATATTAGATATATAAGGTGCTGATGTAATTGTATTAGCGTTAAATGGTTATTTTTTTAGCTCAACTTATTATCAAAATTAATCTTGATTGTTTTCTTTCATTAAAAAAAGAAACTGAAGAAAGACATTTGTTTAAAAATGTCATTCACAGTCATAATTATACGGATACATTTAGAATCTCTTAGTATTTCTGCTATTTCCTACTATTGAATAGCAAAGAACAAAATTTCAAATTGCTGCATTTCATAAAATTAAGAACATTCAAAAAATGAATATCTCTTTATGTATTTTGCTCTCACCTCAGCTTCCATGTCAACCATCACCAAAGTGTTGTTAGGCTTTCTATCATCTTCCACAATGGGCACGGCCGGCTTCATCATGAAGGGAGGTCTCCTCAAAGGAGGGAGAGCGCTGCCACTCAGCTTCCATGATACAACGCAGTAATAGATCTCGCATCCCTAGGGCAAAGAAATCAAAGTAGCATTATTTAACGTAACACTTCATATCTAATAGGCAATTGCGAGGTTTAAAATGATCAAATGACTAATGAATATTTTGATTGCTTAGTTTATGGGTGAAAAGTGGGAGAGGGGGCTTAACCTGTCCATTTACAACCTTTCAAAAGATCTTTTTAAAACATTATTTCCCCAAAAATTTTGTCGAAATCTACCAGGAGATGCACTATTGTGTGGTTATTCTTGTTATTGTCCTCACATGATGATAGTAATTTAAATGATTGAAAAAAGGTTTTTACCTTCTATTTTTTTCAATTTCGTCTTTGCCTGCAATAAACCTGTAAGAAATCTTTATATCTCTGCTTAAAGCGTCCGCGTATTGTTTGTCACTTGAACTATTTAGATATCATTATTGCCCAGAATTCGCGTGATGAAACAAGATTAATCTTTTCCGATCTAAAATTTATTTTCATATAATAAACTGTGTCTACAAACTTACAAATGAAAAAGTTCATTTTGTAAAGTTCAATTATATTTTATGAATTAATTTAATATTCATTACAATGTAGGTTTAAATAATTTAGCTGCTATAAATACCTGAATTCATAACCTTCCAACAAGAATTAAGATGGTCGTTAAAAGATTAAGAAAGTAGATAATTATAAATTGTACATTATTTGCTATAAATTATTATAGATTTTTAATAAACATCGTTTCATGCTACTATTTTATTGTTACTGCCATTGTAGAACCCACCTTGTTAACTGTAGCGAGCTGTTTGCTGAAACCAGGGGGACACTTTTTTAGCCCAGAAGCCAGAGGATTGCCTAAAAAACAAACAAACAAAATGTTCATTAACCAGACTTTTTAGCTCTAATTTCTTCTCATATGACAGAGACCTATGAAAACCACAACATCTGTCAGAAAAGCAACCATCAGTTGTACTTTAGTATTCAAAGAAAACATCAAATTCATTGATCCACTTTAAATATGTGTTAGACCAGATTATCGTGATCGGTGATCTCAAGGCTATCTACAGGATTTCAACAACATGGTTAATGAAAAAGGTTTCTCAAAATATTAAAATACCAATACGGAGGCCGTTGCCCTTAACGATTCCCGAAAATTCGTTCATCTTTTGTTGTAGGAAAATAGTGTCCCTAATGTTGTTGGGTATGTATATCTAAACACACACAATATATATATATATATATATATATATATATATATATATATATATATATTAAACATGCATGATTTGAAACGTGGTGGATATCCAACAACATTACGGACAACATTTTCCTTCAAATGAAGATGAACGAATTTTTGGGAATCATTACACCTCATCATTTTTATCTCTTGTAAAATCAGTTTCTTGTATGATTAGAAATATAAGCGTTCAAAACTAAAGCAAAAATCTTTGGAAAATGGGTGGGTCTTTCTTCCGAGGATGTGGTGAGGTGTATTTTATATGTGGTTCATAAAAATTCTGCTTTCCTCAGTTTCTCCTGTTAAATAAAATATTAAAGGATTCCTGTTAAGTTTATATGTGTACTCAGCACTTAAATGTCCTTGCTATTGAGATGTAACGATTTTAGATCTGAGTATATTTAGACAAAGCAATTAAGTATCTCTTTACAAGGTTGCTTTTGTGCGTTCTTTCACTGTAACCATAAGAAATTGAGAAACGTTTTAGAAAAAAAACGAACGAAAAACATTTTTTTTTTTCATTTAAAAGATTTCTTATGACACTGCAAGGTTTTTTTCTGGTGTTTCTTTTTTTTTGTAGAATTTTTCTTTGGTGTTTTTTTTTTTTCGAAAATTGTTGTTGGAATTTATTTTTTGAAAGCGTGATTTGTTTAAGCAAAAACTTGGAGCTTATCATTCTGAGTTTGCCTTTCCATTCAGCAATAAATAGATAGGGTATGAATCAAATGAAAAACACAGTACGGCAGAATCCTCAAAATATTAAATTGAACCTGCCAATAGTTATTCATAATCTGGGCCCTTATTATTATCTTCAAAGTTATAGTAATGTATTTCTAAGATCTGTAAA
>JAWDGP010005773.1:20000-27500 GCA_033675545.1 Elysia crispata
GTAAACTGATTGAATAATTAAGTGAATGTTAATACTTTACTTTCAACTTATAAATTTTATCTAGTTATGAAATATTATCATAAAATCATAATACATTACATAGCTTAATACAACTTGTAAATTCCATGTCAAATCCGTTTTAAAGTGGTAAAATGAAAAGAGCTTAAAATCATACACATTAATTTTTTTTAAAAATATATTGAAAGATAGATAGAGACATAATTAGATAAAAAGATAGAAATATGGGCAAATAACCAAACAATTAAAGTGGTATACAGTTATCTATTTTTGATAACACTTAATTTAATATTAATTCTACTTTTAAGAAACAACTGATATAGAACTATGAACACAAATATTATTGCTGCTGTTGCTGCTGCTGCTACTACTACTACTACTACTACTACTACTACTACTACTACTACTACTACTACTGCTGCTGCTGCTGCTGCTGCTGCTACTACTACTACTACTACTACTACCATTCATATGTCCATTAAAATTGAATGTTGCAGTGAAATTCTGTGAATAGTTGCGAAGCACCTAAAAAATACCAATAATAAGTGCAGCCTATAAAATATAAAAAATAAAACATATACTACGCTTTTGGCTTCACGCCTTCATCAGACACAAAAACAATAATAAGAAATTACAAAAGGGTGTTCACATACAAGTATGAAAAACAAACTTTAAAAACATAAAGAAATATACAAATAAGGCTATATATAGAACAAATTGTTTACAAAAAATAAATAATATAAATTATACGCATAGAAATATACCAAATACGTAAGAAAAAAAAGTCCACGAAAAAAAAATTTGATTGAATGAAGGTTAACGATTATTCTAATGATAACAATAATAATAATAATAATAATAATAATAATAATAATAATAATAATAATAATAATAATAATAATAATAATAATAATAATAATAATAATAATAATGTAATGATAGCAATAATAATAGTAATAATAATAATAATAATAATAATAATAATAATAATAATAATAATAATAATAATAATAATAATAATAATAATAATAATAATAATAATAATAATAATAATAATAATAATAATAATAATAATAATAATAATAATAATAATAATAATAATAATAATAATAATAATAATAATAATAATAATAATAATAATAATAATAATAATACGAATAATAACAATTTCATCAATTGCGATATTTTTTTTTCATTCTATATGATTTAGAATTGTTTTGGTTTGCCACTTTGCATTGTATTACACCCTATTCTACATAAGGGCGCAGATGAAAATTTTTAGGATCTTTTCACTGCTCTTTGCATGGATCATTATATGGAATACCTCCAAAACTGAGGGACTGTTTTGGTTCAGCAGAGCAGGAACCATCGTCGATGTTGGCGAATTTGCTAAATCTGTCTGTCCGATTCTTGTTTGTACAGCCTGGTATAACGTTGATCTCATAGTAAGCTTGGATAGCTTTGCGAACGTACTGGGGAAAGGTTTGTTGTATTTTTTTTATTTTTTTTTTACGGTCATTGAACAAAATTGCCTATTCATATGATATGAAAAGATTTTAAAAACTCAGTCACCATTGAATTTTGCAGGAGAATTTGAGTTTTATATGCTTTTTTAATTCATTGTGGCTGTAAATTTCTAGACTTGGCTACAATTAGTTGGTGAATTTTTTTAGCTTAAAGAAGTCATGTAATGAATCAATTGAAAATCATTTAAAACTGCGGATGAAAACATAAAGCATATAAGATGCTAAAACATCGTGGAAGAAATGCTTGTAAATTGATGAAAAGGAAATGCATATTTCATGTTTGGTACAGTTGTAGTCTTTTACGCAAAAAGAAGTTCTCTTTTCATTTTATTTATCATTATTTGCCTGCGCAAACACTCTTTGATTCAGCTTTACCTTCTAGAATAGCTACCAATTACTTCCATTTTATACCAGTGAGAATATATGATAATTCCCTTAACCCAGCTTCATTTCCTTAATAAATCTTTACCTTATAATATTGCTACTATAGACTTCTCCATATATTGCGCTTGTCTCAGCTTTTTTCCTTTAACCAATCTTAACCTTATCTTAAAACTTGTTAATCTAAACCTCAACTTGATTCCTTCATCCAAACTTGACCAATCCAGCTTAAGTTAGGACTCCCCTTTACTCAACTCCATTCCTTCAAACAATCTGACTTCATATTAAGCCAGGTTTCCCCTTGGCTCAGCTTTATTCCTTCAACCAATCTTGTCCTTATCTCAAGCCAGTCCTCCCTGTAGATTCGTTCCCCATACTGACCTCAGCAGCCTCTACAGCAGTGGCCTCAGGAAGTTCTGGGAGTGTGTGTGGAGTGATCAGGTAATAGAGCGGGTCTCCTGACCTGTCCATAGGTACCAGGTTTGTATCCAGTTGGGCTATCCAGTCGCTTACTGATGTGGTATTGGGATCCATAAGCGGCCCGCCCATGGCTCGAATGGAAGATTCGGTCACACTGTCGCTGTATGTATTTTCTTCAGTTTCTTTACTATCGCTAGAATAAAAAGAGGATCTTTTCCATAATGCATAGTATATTTAGGCTTGCATTTTTTTCTTTTCTTTTTTTAGTTATACATTTTTTCATGTCACAAATGATTTTTTTTAAATAGCGGTTTCTAAATTCTCTTTCCGTTTATATTTATATATATATATATGGAAATAAGAAAATATAAAAGCCCATAACAGTACTCTTTTTAGATAGTTAAGAGAATTAGTTGTGATTCATGGATGGAACAATAGAAAAGTGCAGCTTACATACTATCAATTTTAATTAAACGACTCTTGAAAGCTCCAAATGACATCTGAATGTATTTCAATAATTGTAAGGAAGCAAATGAAAAACTAGGCAACGATAAGGTTAATCTGCAACTCAAGCATTTGAAATTACAGATAATACAAGGAGATTCTGATCCTGTAGATAACCATTTTAGCTAAAGATCCCTTTAGAAGCTAATTTCAAAGCTATAATTTCGGTGAAAATTGTCAAGGGTTTGCAATGTAAAACAAATCTTGAGATTAGATGAGGATACTCTACTAACTGAAGAAAAAAAAGAGGATTAGATTTGTTTGGCAAAATGTTACAAAGCGCATTAGCAAGAAACGTTTGGTATGGCAGTGATATTTGAATCAATGGTCGTAACTCTGATGTAGCAGATTACAAAAATTACAGTTTTTATCTGTGAATCTAAACTTGAACACTGCCGCCTGTTTCCAGTGACAGCAAAATGAATACCAATGGGCGGCAGAGGTGATATTTAAATATCGTGAAACTAGTTTAAAAAAAAATTAAATTAAAAATTAAAAGTTGCGCATAGCAAAAACAAAATAAAACATTTCCATTGAGACAAAAAGGACTGAAATAATGAGGTTGGAAACTCAGAACTGTTACAAGCAGTAGACAGATAAACGTTTAAAAATGTGATTCATGCCCTGTTGTATTTGGGACATGATAGATTGCTGTCTATAGAAATCAGACGAAGCAATACTAGGTAGAATAATCGATCGATCTATTTGATAAAGAAATAGAAAAAAATATATAGCTGGATAGACAGATACATAGATAGATGAAAATACAGATACATAGATAGATGAAAAGGTAGAAAGTTCGATAAATAAATAGTTGATAGATAGATGACACAAAAAATGAATAGATAAATACGTTGGAAGGCAGCTATATAAATAAATGAAAAGTTGGAAATCTAAATCTTTTGAAGATGAAGAAGAACGATTAATAAGAATGCCCAACCCTAGGAGCTTTAAAAATAGTAAAAGATCTCACCTCAAATGACCATTTGAGGTTATATATTTTACAATAGGAATGTAGTTTGATATGTAAATTACGAGAACATGAATATCGATATATCATGAATATCTAGTTAAATAAAGAGGCAGAGGAAAGGGACTTGTAAGTGTGTGGGGATATTAATGACTTTTATATCAAAGTTTCACAAAGCAAAAGATTTGAAGGTTGTAAGATGCCAAAATGATGAAAAGGACAAAACGAAGATGTTTTAAAGAAAGATTACAAATGAAAAATAAGTAAGAAATTTATAAGGTTGCTAATCATCATAGGTGACATTTTATCATACGTTCATTTTCAAGTTAAGTTAAAATTGTATGAATGATATGTATATTGCGAAAGGGAAAAAGACATGGAGAGACAGAGAGGTACGATTAAAAAGATTTCATGATCAGTTGAATGATTAGGACTGGTACCACGAATACCAAAAATTAAAACACTTGTAACATTTTTTACTTGCCTTTTAGTCGTTCTAGAGTTGTACCTTCTTCTTGAACCACACCATCTGTTGAAAGACCTCCTGGAGTAATCTAACACATTTGTTTTGCTGATACGCCCATCCTCCAACACTTCTCGCTTGAATAAATCATCCTTGATTAAAGCTGCTCCAGCAGTAACGCTTTTCAGAACGTGTGTACCTGTAATAAATGCACACTTAAAAACCAGTACATACATAGTATTGGAAAACTATAATCATGGATACCTCGAAAAGAATCAGTAAAGACATTTTTAAATGAATAAGGTTGAGGAAGGGAATTACTTCGTTTCCCTTTCCCCTATATTTTGGTACACAAATATTCTCTTGGAAGCAAGCTCTTCTTAAGTCATCTTTAAAATACTCAAGGACAAGCGCATGCGCATGGAGATCTTTTAAAACAAATCTCTGATTACTGGTTAGAATAGATAATACTTTCACATGCTCGTTAATTTTTAAAATACACCGAATTATTTCAAATATTTTAGTTCTTTTGGATAAGCCTATAAACGCAGTTAGTAACTAAATGTTGAAACGCACAGTAACTGGTTGCGTTTGTTTGTGTCAGAAAATAATTGGTTTTCAAAAAGGCGTCGTGGTCAATTTTCTACCTCTTGACAACTGCAAGTGGCTCCGGTGATTATAGTGGAGTTATAGTGCCACCCCAATATTTCCACAGATTTTCTTAACCTCACCATCAGTAGGTATTAATGTGAAAGCATATCTGTTCAGTCCCACCCTGCTTTAAAAACAAATTATTTAGAAAGCTACAGCTTCAGAGTTAAGAAAGTTTTGACCATTATGATCAATAGATCAGGCTGTTCTCTATTGATCATAAAGGTCATTCCTCTTAATCTTCATATTAAATTTCCTCCAAAAAAAGGCCCAAAGTCATCGGTTTTGGGTTAGTTATATAAACATAAAATAATTATAGGAACAAACTGAATTCTTTCGTTCACCTATAAGACATAAGCCGTTATAAGTAAATGACTATCTGAGGCTAACTGAGTATATCCCTAAACACGATGCTGTAAGTTATGAACACGAACCAAAGTCTCGGACGATCAGCTGCGCCTCGTAATGAGCCATTTCCAGTTGGTTCAGTTCTATCCGCCCAGCGAGGCTCATCAGTCTGGACTTAAACTGAGGGCTCAGTGGTGGGTCGACCTGCAGCTTGGACTCGTATCTGGAGAAAATAGGAGAAAAGTTTGAGAGAGAAAGAGAGAGAGAGAGAGAGAGAGAGAGTTAGAGAGACAGAGACAGAGAGTTTGAGAAAGGGTTCTACTCTATTATTATTTCAACAGCAACTACTACTACTACTACTACTACTACTACTACTACTACTACTACTACTACTACTACTACTACTACTACTACTACTACTACTACTACTACTACTACTACTATTGCAATTTATACTATATTCATGTGATAAGAATTATGGCTATCAATATGGATGTTAGGATTTGCAGTTTTTAAGTACTTCATCAAGATAAATTGATTAAAGACTTAACCGATATTTCTACTGCTGTTCTGTGACATTTACGACAACCATTTCTCACCTGTTGTACTGGAGCATCACCCTAGCTGTGTAAGCTTCTTGCTCTAACTGTTTGGTTTTTGTCTCTATATTGTCTGCCGAGTATGAGCCACTGATTCTATTACCATAGAAGTAGAGACTGCTGTAGGTGTTGATTGTACTAGACGTCAGACTGGACGTTCGCTCTGTCACGTCAATAAATTCCGCACTTGTTTGCACGTAGCTCCTCTGCAAGGTGTTTTTTATCAGACAAGTATTATTTTTTCTAGCATTTTTTTTTAAATGTAATGCACTTAAAAACTTTGAAGTTTTTCCTTATATAGTATGTTGTGAATTAAAACCTTTTTTTTAAAGCAAGCAAACTAAATAATGTTTTATTTTAGAGATGACGGTAACTTTATAAAATGAGGCACCCGTAGATTTTTAAACTTATAAACTGAACTATCAGAAAACTTTATTCACGCGGTTTTTACATCATTGCATTCTGATCACATTGACGTGACATCTAATCTTATCATACTTTGAGGGCCACAGTAAAGACGTTGTCAGGGATGAGATACTGTCCATCATTGGTCAGCTTGCACTTGTGGAAGGTGTACTGGACAGCTTGACTGGCCTCCACGTTACGGAGATTGTCCCAGCCCAGACCAGGGACCACCTGACATAATTATGGGAAGGTTTTGGTTAAATAATGCCAGTGGCAAGCCTAGGTGTGACTTAATGATATTCTTAGTATAGACACTGCATGGACATTGGACATGAAATATGTCCTGTTTTTGGATTTTGAAGCAAAGATATCAGTAATAGTTTTTGGGCGTATTCCATCAAATTTTCTAACGATTATAATATATCCTACTGTTTAATATGCTGATATACAGCCTTTATTCTTCTTGTCAGGTCTTCCAGTTGTAAAGCTACCATATTCTTGGCTGCCGAGTCAATTCAGGTTTTTGTATCCGTAGTTTTGCCCAACCGGCAACTTATGATTTCAGTCAGTTTTCTTTTAATTAAGTTTCCAAACAAAAATTAATTTGCCTGGGCATTGGAGAGACAGCAAGACGACTTTAGTTTCACTTTTTATATCGCATGAAATACTGAACATTAATTTGCTCTGAAATTTTAAAGTTTTCAGTGGCGCTTTCAAGATTCCGGTTCTTTCGGTGAAGAATTTTCAATTCACCAGTTCGCAGGTTTCAGAGTCAAGTTTAGAGCTGAAAGGAGTGGCCGAAGATTCCCTTACTCTATTAACGCTCCGTGCCATGTTGTCTTTTAGTTTACTCAAAATGACATCGTCCCCTTTTTTGTTCGTTTACTGAGAGAGTTTAAACTTTTAATAGGGATAAAAAGAAGAAGTTAATTAAGGTCTAGAACTAGCCTATGCAATCGTAAATTACTCAATATTCTTTGCATAATAAAGATTTGGGACACTGTAATAACCCTTTTATGTTCGTCTCTAAACTTCAAGTGAGGAAATGGCGTTTATTTTTAGCCAGATGCTTTGGTTATATATTCTATACCTAAATCGATTTGTGGTCTAGATTTCAACCTTTAATGGAACTAAACCTGAACGAATTAGTTCGTAAAATATAAATTTCAAATACATTTTTCCGACAAATCCATGCAATGGCCACAATCTAGATTC
>JAWDGP010005773.1:32500-107500 GCA_033675545.1 Elysia crispata
AGAACCGTCTTGTGTCTTGTGAATTACATCCGATAGCTTTCATGAAGTGCCTTTTGGAGAGAGAGCGAGATCAAGATGTCACGATAGCGACAGCTCTCAAAGGAAGAGCATCTCTTAGACCTAAGATGTCAATGTATGACTTTTAACGACGCAAAACGAAAGCTGCTACGACGAAGAAATATTCTTCCTTCCTCTTTGTTTAAGTTTCATGTAATTGCAGTGACTCTTTGGTTAGAAACAAAAGATAAGCAACACGGTCGGTTACAAGTGCCAGTTATATCATTCATTACATTTTTTCCACTCCAATTTCTTAAAAGTGAACACGTGAATAGGGGAAAAACTGCAAATGTTAAAAAATCTAAGGTGCGTCTCGGAAGTCGTCAGTAAAAACAAGCAGTAAATGTTCGATTTTAGCATCAAATTATCTTTTTTTACTTTTTTTCTTTTTTTATGGCAGCTGAGAATCGTGCTTGTACGTTCAAAACTAATTATATAGAGAATAGATAAATACGAAGATGGGTGGAAAAATTTAAAGAAAGACTAATTAAATTGCTAGAAAATACAGTGGTATCAATAGATTAATGCAATTGATAGAAGAATAGGTCTTTGAGAGATAAA
This sequence comes from Elysia crispata, assembly GCA_033675545.1. Classification (NCBI taxonomy): domain Eukaryota; kingdom Metazoa; phylum Mollusca; class Gastropoda; family Plakobranchidae; genus Elysia; species Elysia crispata. The sequence goes on from JAWDGP010005773.1 coordinate 33,119, forward strand.
AAGAAATGGATAGATTGATAGGTTCATCGATAAAAAAATAATCTTAGGGCTAGTCATATAGATAGTATGATGATAGAAAATTTGATGGATAGAAAATAAAAAGGTAAACCTGGAAGATAAAGAGAGGGGAGATTGGGAAAGAGATAACAGGTTGGAAGTATTAAGAAGGTAATTAAGAGAGAGAGAGAGAGAGAGAGAGAGAGAGAGAGAGAGAGAGGGGGGGGGTCATAAATACTAAAAGGATAGAAAAACAAGTATTAAATGGAAGTAGCACTCTTTAGAGATAATGTCAGCAAAGGATGTGGGCAGATAAAAAGTTAGGAAATAGCAAAAGAAAAAGAAAAATAAGAGACATTATGATGGAGAGAGGAGAAAGAGAGGGAGAAAGCAGGAATGGAGTGAGAAATAAGATAAATGAGAACAGAACATTTTGTGAGTAATGAAATACATGACGTCGTTAGTAAAGCAAGTTTTCAATGATGAAAAAAAAACTTTATAAAAATTAATAGGAAATCGACAATTTTTTTTTTACTTTCCCAATCTGTTCTTTAGGTCCTTCTAAAATCTTACTAGAAAGCTGTGAATTTTCGCTTTTAATACACTGCGGGAATTTTTAGGCGCTTAGTCGTTTAGAAATACATGGTAATATTTTTATTAAAAAAAATAATGTAAATAGGTTTGCATTTTACTAAACTAGCTACCTCTTCTTATTGCGAGATTCATACAATCCCGTCAAAATGTACCAGAAAATAATGATTGCAATTATAAGATGAAACACAATGACTATATATGATACTTTCTTCAACTGAAAGCTAGCAGTATGACAACGTAATAAAAGAGTCTCTCTTTCGAGAATATAGAAATAAAGAAAGTTTATGTCCTGTAAAAATATGGACTTGATCGTTCTTAGCGATCCAACCTCTTAGTCTATTCAAGCCAGCATGAAAGTCACTGTTCCTGAAGCATCTATTTTTGTAGATGCGGATAGCTCAGTGGTTAAGTGTCTGGTCTTGTCTCGGCAAGGCGATGGGTGCCGCATCGAGGCGCAGGTTCGATCCCTGCTCATTCCATCTGTTGTAATGTTTTCACGTCTTTCGTCTTATTTGTCGGTCTCGAGCTAGATCTAGGTTTGTGGTTGATTTTTCTATACTACTCTTTCGAGAATAACTCTTAACAATAAAGGAACGGTTTTTCCATAAGACAGATTAATAGATATGGCGCAAGTAGGAGGAAAGCGTAACAATTCTTTCATTGTTTTGTTGTGTTTTTATTTTTTTTTTTTTTTGCTGTCACGTTTTGGAACTTTGGAGGAAAAATTGTTTTTCCGTTTAATTTCCTTCAGGTTGTTTTCATCCTCTTTGTGTCTCAAGTTTCTTCCCAAAAAATTGTGCACAAACATAGAGCTCGAAAAATCACATCCTTTCTTCTTTTCTTCCTGTTTCTCTTGTGATGTTTTCACTGATTCTATTAACAACGTTTTTTTGGGTTTGTTTGTTTTTTTTTTAAATCCTTCTCTTTCTGTTTTTCAACTTCATTACTTTTTTATTAATTCTAAAATTTTAAAGATCTTATATTTTGCCGTTTAATTATACCAAAAAGTGAAATGCCTTTTAAACTCCGATTCATATAAAAAAATAGGAAATCATTGGAAAGTTTGAAAAGTACATTTAAAATTGTTTCAAGTAAAATATTTCAGAATTAACAAATCATTTTTGATATTTTGCCAAAATTTCATCAAACTTTTTTTGTTGCTTTTTTAATACTAGTGAACTTTCTTTCTGTTAGTTTGCATGATAAATATGTATTGACAAAGATACAGCCATGACTTTTGCAGTTTTAAACTTAACTTTTATTTAAATTCAAACATTGAGAAATAATCATTTTTTTTTTATAATATTGAAAATCAAACTTGCTGCATCAAACACGAGGAAAGAAATAAAGGAAAAGCTAAAATCTTGGCTGTTGTATCCAAAACTTTATTGCCTCAATGAGGACCTCCTCTGGTTGATGGTAACATCTATAAAGATTTAAATGTCATGATATAAATAAATTGAATACCATTTTATCATATTCATCTATAAAATCTTCAATGCTTTGGTACTTGGTATATGAACTGTCGTCTTTGACTTTTAAAGATTATAATATGATTTCTAAGCTTGCGCAAAGGGTTTTATTTCACATTCCTCTTCTATTTCTTTATTCTTTGTTTTTACGCTTGAGAATTTATCCTGTCATTATGTCTTATTTAGAATATCGTAAATACATAGGCTGTCAGTATGTTTTCCATGTGATCATTCGTAAAACCATTGAGTGAAGAAATAGGATTTGCGTTCAGCTAGGATTCCAACAAAGTATAAATATTAATACTGTCAAAAGAGTTTAAAGGAAAAGCATGATAGTAAGTTTTTAAACTTAATCTGATCTAAAATTAAGTGAAAGTTTTACTCGAAAGTAGAAAAAACTATAGTAATATAATGTTTAATCGTGCGTATCTTTCTCGACATTGCGTAATTACTATTGCCGTAAGTTCCTTTATGAAATATCGTTGTTCGAAATCCTTTTGTGTAAACCCATAAAGTTAAAATCAAATGAAGCTACATAGAGCTAAACATTCAAGAGTGACCAAGAATCTTAAGAATAACTTAAAACAAAAAACTTAGCATTTACAACAAGCACTACTCACCTCTTTAAATCAGCAATGTCCTAAGGGAGCAGTAATGGTCAAAGAACTTAGGAATATTCTGTTTTAAAAAAAGGTAAGGTAGGTTTGAGGTTCTGAAAAAAATCTTTATGAAAAAAGATCATTTTTTTTTAATTAAACAATTCAGCGGTAGCCTTTAGGCTGCGTTCTTTATTGCAAAGATCACCTTGTGTACGGCAGCAGTATTTAAGTTCAGGTTAATATATATAAATGTATGACCATGTCGCATCAAAGCTACATTTCTTTTTTTCTATTTAATCAATTTTAGTTTGTCTTGAAAACTCGAACATATTTGTAACATTTTTTTAAAATAGCTTTTTCTCCTTTACAGAAATTTAAGACACTCAAGGCTATAGGGAAATGAAAATATTGTTTTAAATACGTGCAATTTATCCTCATAATTTTTGTGCTGAAACCATTATGTAACTGTTATTTTTAGATCAAAAGAAATTTCCTGAACATGAAAAAGAAATGAACAATCTTCCCTTTCTCTCAAACTTTCAGTGAATGCAGATTACTATTGTCTTAACTTTTCCTTTTTTTATTTAGAGCGAAATCAAGATAATGCATATTTGAGAAGAAACAGGAATTTCTATTGTTCTTCTTCGAATACAATGTTTGTGTTCTGACTATATCCGGGCAGTAGTTATTACTTTCCTTTCTTTTAGTTAAATCTTATCTCTTTGGGTTAACAAAAGGTCAGCCTGATTTTGTATCTAAAATTTCACAACGTTTACGGCATTGTCAGTAATTATTGTTCACAAATGTATGATTGTGCATTTAGTATCATAGGTCTCAGTCTTCAAAAACAAAATGTTTTGTTATCTATTTTTTATATCCAGTTTTAAAAATTGCAATGAAATCAACAATGGTTTCATTTGCCAGCTCTTGCAATTTTTATTTTCGTTTTATTTGCTAGAGAAACTACAGGTCTTAAAATTGTTGTATTATGGTACAAAACAATTTTACTGTGACCTTGAGTTTGCCAGGTACGTATCTTTTTCTAGAATTTAAAAGTAATAGCGGTTATGTTTCCTTTGAAAAGAATTTCATCAACATAACCAATCAGTGAAAATTCACTTTTTCATTTTTTAAAAAGACATTCACTTCGACAAATTGTTAGTTTCCGTTATATATGTATGTGTTATTTGTCTCATAAGATCTTCCTAAATCAAGTTTAAGCTTTGTGTTTAAGTTAAGGAAGTTGTGAAAAAAACTGTTTACGTTAAATTTTAAAAAAAAGATCAAATTTCAAAAAGCAACAAAAGAAAAAGTTTCCCGGAGCGATATTTTGTTTCTAATAATAATTTTCTCAGTACTGAAACATAGTAAATAAAAATATTTTAGTCGAAGAAATATAAGCTGCACTGGTTGAGAATAAAAGAAAGTTTCGTCGAAGGAAACAAAGAAATCATTTTTGTGACAACATTAGTGAAATTTGGAATTTGAATTATTATATAAATACTAAGGAAATCCACTGTCTGGCAAATATGAAAGGCATCATTTTTTTTTTCTTTCCACGTGTAAACATTAGCAAAGTAAAATTTAAAACCTCACGAATTTTCTATGCATCAGTCGTAAATTTAATTAAAGCTTCGTGGTGCTTCAAGGTAAAAACAATCATACACTAAGTACTTCTTCTATGCTTATTCAAATAAAAATTATAACATAACAATTTTAGAAATTATATGCCAACTACTTTATTAAGATCAGAAAAAAAAAATATATATATATGTATATATGTAAGAAGATATTGGCGCCGAAAAGTTACAGGGGAAAATTGCAAATTATATTGCATCAAGTTTTGAGCATTAATATACTATATAACTGTAACCAAGTCTATACAAAAAAAAGATACAAAAAACGTCAGTGTCAAAAGTAGGTAAAAGAGATAGCATTAATTTGTACAAGGAAATATTAAAATCAAAGAAAATTTCATGGTCTCTTATTGAATACCTACGGACCTATGTGCATTTTATGTCTGGTTATATCGTTGCAATCATTATTCCAGAATATTACATAGTGTTAGTTGTTAGTTAATTAAAATCGACACAAAATGAAAATCATTTCACAATGTAAAACTTTTCATATAATCTTTAAAATATAAAACGAAAATATGTTGATATTTGGATCGATAATGTAATGTTAGTCAAAACTCCGAAAGGTCTTAAGATGGGGAAAATATTTATGAAAATATCATTTGATATAAATTGTGTAATTAAAAAAGAAACAAAAATTTAAAATGAAATATTTTTCTCAGCGCTTTACGTCTTGAAAAGTAGAAAAAGTACATTTTATAATAAATGATAATGGAAAGAAAAACCGTCCATAAAACTGACTTAAAATAAATGAAATATCAAATTTATGAGTGAATAAAGGGAAATATTATAAACTGTATAACCGTAAAAAAGTAAATATAGATCCTTAGGTATATGACGACAGATAGGCTTTGCACGCGAGATTCAAAAGTGAAGGAAATAAGAATACAGAATTTTTTTTTATTCATAAGACTATTGTTATACATATTTATTGCCCAAAAAACTTTATAAATAAAATCATATAAAAATTTCTTATTTCTTGTGGGATGAGGGCGGGGGTGGAGGCTGTGATTTGTAAATAAAAACAACTACAGTATTTTCTATTCATAGGACCATTCCTATACATATTTATTGCCCAAAAATCATTATTTTTTGGACTCAGGGTGAAACTCCAAGAGACTGTACTTCTTCTGGGCAAAGACAGATTTGCTCGTGTCAGAGTAAAGGGTGGTGGTCATGTTGCGCAGATCTATGCTATCCGACAAGCGATATCAAAGACCGTTGTATCCTATTACCAAAAATATGTGGATGAAGCCTCTAAGAAAGAAATCAAGGATGAGCTGATTCAGTACGATAGATCTCTGTTGGTTCCCGATCCACGTCGCTGCGAGTCCAAGAAGTTTGGAGGTCCAGGTGCCCGTTCCAGATACCAAAAGTCCTACCGTTAAGACCAGCTCATTCAGATGTTGGATTTTTTTTTCATATGGCAGAAATAAACGTGAATTGCATCTGCTAAAAAAATTGGGGGCAATATATATGTAGAACAGTAGTCTTATGAATAAAAAACACTGTAGTTTTTGGGGGTTTTTTTATTTACAAATCACAGCTTCCACCCCCCCCCCCCTCATCCCCCAAGAGATAGGAAATTTTTATATGATTTTATTTATACCATTGTTTTTAGATAAGCTAAATTGTTATATGAATAGAAGAATTACTCTTTAACAGCAAATTTTAATATTAAAAATCTATGCTCTTTTTAAAACCGACAAACTCAACCAATGTATCATTTTGCAATGAAAATGAGGTATTGTAATTTTCCCATACTTTTTTTTCTTTTAAAAATGAAATTCGTTTCAAAAAGTTCCACAAAAAATATAACCCTTTTTTGTTCAAAACTATTTAGTTTCCTCAGCAAATATGGGCAAATATTTATTAAAAAAAAAAAAAAAAAAAAACCGCTGTTTCTGGAAAACGCAATAGGTTTTTTTCATGGACTTTGGATTTTGAATTTTAATATAAATACGAATGAAATCCTTTGTATGGCAAACATAATGATAGAAGAAAGGACAACGAAGTTCATTGGGGAGAAAGACATACCTTCATTATGAAAAAGACAGTATTTAAAGGTTCAAAATTGGTATTAAAAAAATTCTAAGCAAACAAAAACATCTAATTAGAATCGATACACAATGGAAATTCTTTGACGATGTAAAACTGTTCTTATGATCTTTAAAACGTAAAACGAAAATATTTTGATTCTTGCAACGATGAATTAATGTTAGTCAAAATATCTTAATATAATTCTACCAATAGCAAAAGGTTTTTAGATACGGGGGAAAATATTTATTAAAATTTTATTTGATATAAATGGTTTAATTAACAATAAACACAAATGTAAAATGAAATATTTTTTCTCAGAGCTTTACGTCTTAAAAAGTAGCAAAAGTACAGTTTATAAAAGAATGACTTCTGAAAGAAAAACTGCCTCCAAAACTGTTTTAAAATAAACGAAATATCAAACTTGTGAAAAAATTCAATTTTATATAAGAGTGAAAAAAGTTAAAAGAGATCCCTAAGTATATGACGACAGAAAGGCTTTGTACGCGAGATTCAAAAGTGAAATATAGATATATCATAGTTATAGTTTTATGAATTACAAATACTGCACTTATGTTTAAACTATAAAACGAATCTTTCATCCCCTCTCCAACATTAGAGTTCTTTTTTTTTTAAATTAGTTTGGTTTTATCATTGTTTTTAGATAAGCTAAAACGTAAAGAATACTTGTTGCATTGATAGAACAATTACTCTATAAAAGCAACTTTTAATGTTAAAAAGCTAAGCCGTCACTAAAAACCAAAGAACACATTCAATGTATCGTTTTCTAATGAAAAAAGAAAACTATATTTTTTTTTACTTTTTTAATTGAAAATCGAAAGTCAGTTCTAAAGTTTTCACAAAAATATACTTAAATTTTGTTTAATACTGCTTAGTAGTTTTAGCAAACAATATTAATTTGTTCATACCACATTTGAATTAAAACTAGTAAGATTTAGTGAAACCGAAACATACAAGTAAGCAAAGCAAAAAAAATAGGCTATACGATCATGTCATAGGCAGGTGTGCAAATAATGAGACAGAAAAATATCATTGGATAAAGTTAAGCGGTCTGATCGTTAAACAACGTGGTTACTGTTAGTATATTGTAAAAACGCGCAATACTAATTTTTTATTCAAAACGACAGATAGCAAATGCTTCTAGGCAACTTTCAAAAATGTATGTTGTACTAGTGAATTTTTTAAGACAGTTGTCCGTTTTGTAACATAAGATAGAGTTATCTTTAATAAAAGAACGTCAATTCAATGTGTTTTAATGTGTTTTGATAATAACTTGGTCACTTTCTTGTTTCTGAAGGGCTTTGAAAATGTTTATGTTAATAAAAGTATTCTTAAATAGTTTCAAGAAGATTAAATTATGTAAAATTGGTAAGTGATCAGTTTTGATAAAACTTCTATCACATTAATATATTTCAAAAGTGTTTTGAGAAAAATCATGTCACCTTTATGTGGAATGATCAGGGATAATTTCTGACGAGATTCATGTCATATTTGGATAAATTAAATGAGTTTAACAATACTGTCAAATATTTAAGTTTGTGAGGCGAGATTCTTTTCCCACTAATGTCTTTGTGATGAGTTTTCAAAAAGTTCGTGTGATATAATGTGTTTGTAATAAGTTTTCGAAACGTGTAATTTATGTGTTTGTGAAATATTTTAAAAAGATTTATGTCTAATTAATGTATTTGTGATGAGTTATGACAAGATTTATATACAACTTAATGAATCTCACGTAAATTTTAGGATAACTTCAAATCCAAGTAAGGTTTTTAATTTTAAAAAAAAATGGCGCCTAATCAGAATCTGCCAATTAAATAAAAATCAAAGCATTTAGAGATAAAAAAATTAAGATAATTTGATATACAAAACATTTCTAATCAGCGATCTCCAGTATAATCATGTAAATCCTTTTCTTTTTACTGGAAAATGGTATCGTAAAAAATTATTTACGTTTCTTCAAATTATGGTATCTATCTAAAGAACTTCCATTTAAAAATTCACACAAATTAAAAGTATTTTAAATCGACTAATGGAATCCGAGACATTAAACACGTCAAAAAGTTTTATATCGTGAAAGAAAAATTATTCAAGGTCGCAAATCTTTGATCAGCTGTTTTATGCAGTGAGGTTAAAGTTCAGATATTTCAACGCTGGCAACAGGATGCATACCATAGAAATCACTGGAAAAAGAAGGATTTTCGTGATTAAAGGATAAGAACTGCCATGATATTCAATACTAACATCTCCACTTTCTCTTTTGAAACCACGGATGTTACTGCTGCGATTACACTTAACACCAATAGGAACTACAACTATAACAAAAATAACAAAAACAACGGCTATTATTATTACTATTGCTACTACTACCTCTTCTTCTATTGCTTCTCCAGCACTTTTACATCTTCTTCTGCTGCTACTACTACTAATACTCCTACTATCTCTACTGCTGATGCTGATGCTACTATTACCAACATCACTGCTACCACTATTACTACTACAACTATTATAACTGCTACTATGACTACTAATAGTAGTAATTCTACGACTACTGCTACTAGAACTACTACTACTATTACTTCTATGGTTACTACTACTGCCACCACTACTACCCCTGCTAATACTATTATGGCAATTACTACAATCACAGAAACTATTATCAAGGTACTTGTTTTAAGTCTTACAAGTTAGGACTGCTGATTGGATCTTAGGCCCGCAATTGTTATCTTTGCCAACGTTTGCCTCATTATTTGTCTCGTTAAGTTGGCTCCGTGCCTGCTGACCCATCATCCAAGTCTGTGGATTGATTCACAAATCAATAAAACATAAATTATATTGTGGATGGATAAGGGATAAAATATTTGCCTTGAAGTTTAGGTTTAAATCAGACCTTGATGAAAGATTTCGGCTAAATTGAGTTGCTTTTTGAGGCTGAAGAATATTTCGGTTTATTTTTTTTTCTTTTTGTTATCGGATAAGAATAATCAAGATTAACTTAATCATACTCGCATAGTATAATAAAAAGCAACACATTAGGCAGTTTTGGGAATGGAAAGTTTTATTATGGGTTTGTAATGTATTTATCTGTGTAGATAGGACAGTGTCACGACGAACTTCAGAGTCTTCCATATTTTGTCTGCTCCCTTTATCATAGTTTTCATTTCTAGTCAGATGTAACCTTTACCGTGAGTGAATCTATTGATGTTTTTTCTCTTTGATTTCTTGTTATACACGCCGTAGTACACTGAGTATTTAGCTGTGCTACGTTCCTTTTACGTCAAACTACCTTCATTACTAGTTTTTTTGGGGGGGTGGTGTTCCGGGATTGAAAGTAAAATGCAGTTATCTGCTTAAACTTACTTTTTGTATTTACAATAAGAGTTTATTTATAACTTTTAGCTTTGCGAATAAAAGAGTAATTAGTGATTTATCTTGCTTTCATAACGCTTGACAATCTTAGCGGTTCTAAACTCTTTGGTGCATCTCCGTCGGTGTTCAAGAGCAAAACTGTTTTAACGATATTAAAAGATGTTAAAGCTTTGGAGCTGTGTTCCTCTCGTAGATCTTTCTTACAACTACGGAGGCCCACAGGTTATATAGAACCTCTCCTTCTTTAATTTTGTTTTCAGATTCTTAATTACCGCAAGTGACATAAAAAAAAATATTCCACAATTATCTCACCAGAGACAGCTTATTCAGCATGATTTTTTTATAATTAAATATCCTTTAGTAAACATGGCAGAATTACCTTCAGTTTTCATATTTTGATCATGATCTTATTAACTTACTTTGGTTTCCATATCGTACATAGCAAAAGTTTCTGCGCTTTCCATGGGCATAGCTGGCTTCAGCATGAAAGGGGGCCTTTTGACAGGGGGAAGGGTTGGGCCTGACAGCGCACCAGATTCTGCACAGTAATGGATAGCACAGCCCTAGTGACAGAAAAGTTGGCGCATGATAATACGTTGTTAGCATTGTTGTGTTCAGGGATATTATATTGAAAACTTATTAATATATCAACGACAGTTTTTTTTTTCCTTTTTTTTTTTTTGGTTTGTTTGTTTTTTACTTAAATGAAATAACTCAATTTGCTTACAATTCTATAAGAAGAAAAGCATCTTTAAAAGATAGGATTTCGTCTTCGTCTTTTTCTTTTTTTTACTGGTATTTTAAAAGTCTTAGAGAATTCAATGTGTTAAAGTTTTCTTCCAGGTTTGACCTTCTATTTAATGATGGATTTACCTTGTCTTCAGGTGCAATCCTAAAAAAATTGTTTTATCGATAATGCAAAACATAAATTAATGTAATTAGATTTAATTTAAAAGCGTGATTGACTTCATTACTATAGCCGAAATTTTAAGACTGTGTAGAACTTGCTTCTCATATTGATTGAATTCTTGTCAGGCTTGGCATATAGACTTACATATTTTAATAATTTTTCTTTCCTTTTTTGTTACTTTTGCATGTCAACGGTGCGTGATAAAACGCATTGATTGGTTGATTTTCCCATAGTTGCAAAGAAACAGAAATTCGAATGACTTAAGCATGAATGGGTCTGTGTTAGTTGAATAAATACATTTCTGTGAAGGTTTTATAATTCATCAAAACTTTTTTTTAATAGAAAACCGGTTCTGTTTAAATGCACTGAAAAAGCAAAATATATGGGTAACACTTATTGGTAATCGTCGCTTCAAAAATGAGTCTACAGTATCAAAAGTATTTCCCACTTTCCTCAATTTGGAGAAATTTCAATTATCTTCAAAAAAGATGTGTTACAAGGTTCAAGTGAAATAAGATCTCATCTTGGATTATCTTTTAATGAATCAAAATGGAGTTCGATTTCTGAAAGTGTTGTGTAAACTTTGTTAAAAGTCATTTCGAAAACTTTGTTGTGAATGTTTCCTCAAGTGACATTAAATTTTTCTGGGTTTTTTCTCAATACGCTAAAAACAACCGAAAGTAGATCACAATTCATGTCTTCCAACTGCGTAGCATAAATTGTTGTGAAAAAAAATTCCTTATGAGCCAAAAAATGGAGAAGAAATACAAATTTTTCTCATCTGTCCTTTTTATCGTAAACCAGAGTTTGTCTTACTCTTAACTCCACCTACCATTATATTTGTGGCGAGGTGCTGACTGAAACCTTCCGGACATCGAGACGGCCAGTTTGACGGCTCGGGATCTTTGTTTTTGAGCGCCAGTGGATTTCCTGAAATAGAATTTGATTTCACTTATAGTTTACAACGATGCTGCATTAAATGCAATATCTATCTATCTATCTATCTATCTCTATATATAGAAAGATACATGCATACATACATACATACATACATACATACATACATACATACATACATACATACATACATATAGAAAATGTTACCTTAAATTCTTTACATGCGACACTGGTGTTTTTACAAAGATGCTGGGTTTACACTGCGACATATATATAAATATATATATATATATATATATATATATATATATATGTATATATGTATATATACATGTGTGTGTGTTTTCTAACTTCAAAACTGTTTTCCACAAAGTACGATGAAGTCATTTGTCACCCATCTAAAATATAGTTGTAATAATATTTTATATAGATTTCTTTTTTCCACCATCAGTCCACAAAAGTCATCTTAGTTTCAAAGAAACGATATACATGACCTTCCACCTAATCGGTATTGTCACCTATAACTCGTGTAACATTCAAAAGTAAAAATTTTTTCTGTCCAATTATACAACATAAGTAACTGGTATCGTTTAACTGCGATAATAATAACTATTTTTTCTTCAGAACAGCGAAAAATTTCTTGTTTTTGTCTGTGTCACTGTCCTGGTTTTTATTCCCTCTCATAAACCCGTCTTTAATATTTTTTTTAGTATTAACCATTGTACTCTTTCTTTTTTTTTTTGATGTTGTTGTTTTTTTGTTGTTGTTTTTTTTTTGACTCCATGTTTGTGTCTTGTTTATCACTTTTTCCTTTGCTTCTTTTTCTTCACCTCTTTCTTGTTTTATCTGTATTCCTTTACGTGTCTCCATTTTATTCATATCTCTCTCCATTCCTCTTCTTATCTACTTAAAACTCCTTCATATCTATAAAAAGAGTATTGTACTCTTTTCTTCTTCTTTTATTTGGCTCCTTATTTTTGTGCCTTGTTTATCGGTTGTTGTTTTTTTTTTGTTTTTTTTTTTTGGTTTTGTCTTCCGCTCCTTTTTTCATCTCTTATTTTTTTATCTGTGTTCCTTTACCTGTCTCCATTTTATGCATATCTCTCTCCATTCCTCTTCTTATCGTCTTAAAACTCCTTCATATCTATAAAAGTTTACCAATTTGGCAGCTGAAAAATCCAGCGAAGGGGATAGAGAACGGAGTGCTAAGTTCTAGGTCGTCGCTGAGACAAATTGTCAGGTCTGCTAAGAGCCTCTGGGTCTCGAAGTTTGTTGGACATCCCTGGAAATAACACGGAGAGCAAAGATTTGTTGAAGACTATTATTGATCCATCATAAACCTTACTGTCAAAAATATTTGCCCTAAAATAAGTCAAGGCCATATTAAATTTAACGGTATAAAGCGTCAAAACTTGGATAATGAAAACAGAAAAGACATATGATTTTACTTGAGAGATATGGAATAATCGCTGCTTCTGCCTTAAGAGCTGAAAGATAAACTTATTTGCCTAGAAATAAGAGGGATGAAGGGCTCGTCCTCAGAGACGATGGAAACAAAGCGTTTGCCTTGGGAGATAATAAATAAAGCGTTTATCATGAGAGATAAGAGATAGGCCGTCCTCTTGTTTGAGAGAGAAAATTGATAAAGCGTTTATCATGAGAGATATAAGCGATAAACTGTTGGTCTTGAAAGATAAGACATAAATTATTTTTAATTGAGATAAGAGATAAATTGATGGTCTTGAAAGATTTGTAATCAAGGACAGACATATATTTATTTTTCATTTTTAATGTGTTTTGATAATGGAGTCCAGTTTTCCTCTATGCCGATGAGTTGTTATCGTCTTCTTTTTGACAAAATATATTCATAAATAGTGATAACTAAAAGTCCTGCATATTGTACACTTGTTTACTGAGGCAAACGATGTGTAATGTAAGATACAGGGATGTGCAATTCTCGTTTTCCTCTACTTTGCCTAACGAAAATCAAAATTTGATATAGTAAATAATTGTTGTACATTTGCATCTTACGATATATGTTAAAAACAGAAATGTGACTACTTAAACCTTGCATATTTTTTTCATGCCTGCTGTGGTAAACTCATTGACAAGAAATCCATAATTAAGAATTATAATTATAATCCAAATTTGTTTAAAAATGCGTGTAAATATCCATATCATATAAGTTACAATAAATATGCAGTTTGAATTCCCGAAAGCCCACGCAATTTCAGGCATTACTTTGAAGTTCTAAAGAAAAGATCTTCACAATTCATTTTGAAAAAGTGTGATTTCATATATCCTATTAGCTTGATCCAGTGCTTAACCCATAATAACAAAGTTTGGTTTTGCACTTCGTTTATCACACAGGAGAACCGGTGGTTGCGGCCTTAGAGTGTCCGCCCATTTGAACAGTTTGATTGCCACAGCGTCGTTTAGTAAATTTAGAGTCCTGCCAAAGCAGCGCTAAGTTTGTTACGCAGAAAGGCCTGAAATCAACGTGCAGTGGACGGCTTCATAATACAATTAAAAAAAACCAATGTCAAAATATGTGATTGTTTTTTCTATTGATTTCGCAGTTATTCATGAATAAAACAATCTAACTATTTTAAGTCGAATCTCTCGGAAGATGAGTTTTGAATATGAGAGCAAATATATAAAGCATAATATGTAATAATCATTTAAAAAAACCTATGATTTAGGATGGAAAAGAAGACAAGTTTTATACTTGACATAGTAAAATTCAAAAAGAAAAAAAAACATGGCTGTCTGTCAATGGACAGGACTGTCTTAATTCTTCAATTATTTGAACACTGTTAGTTCCAAAGTCACGGGGCTACATAACTTTATTTGCTTTAAACATATTTACGTTTTGTAAGAGAACTTTATAAAAGAATGCTGTAACATGGAGTCTAGAATTTTGGAATAGCTATGGAATTGGGTTGAAGCTGTTTCGGTTTAACAGCTTTTTTATCCTGTGGAAAAGCGTACTCAGCATTTGTAGCATTTTCTTGTTTACCTTGTTGCCAGTGACTAGGTTCACGTTAATGGAAGTGTACACCCCGCCAAATCGGTAGCCAGAGTGAGGGTGGACAGGACCTAGAGCGGCACACCAGTATGTCTTGTAGTAAGCCCGGGCTTGGTAGTAGTTCGTATCGCAACAGCGACGTAAATATAAAAAGCCGCACCTGGGGAATGGTTTTTTTTTTGTTTGTTTTGTTTGAATCCATGATATCTTATGGGATTAGCTATGTTCATTTGTCCTCTTTTTTAATAATGCGATCGAGTATCTTATACGATCAGCAAGCTGTTTTATGAACAAACAATTATTTTTCATATCGATTACTTCACTTTTTGCTCAATGATTGTAAGCAAATGTAAAAAAAGAACTTTTCCAACCAGAACATTTGAGATGTGCGTTTATGTTTACTCAAATTAAGCTTTTCGTATTATACACGTCCCTGAAAACATTGTAAGAAAATAATCTTCCTGAAACGTAATCATGTAATATGGTTAACGATGCAAACTATAAAGAAGACTCTATTCTGGTTTCCTCAGTATAATGTAACTTCCAAATATAGTAAGTCTACTAATTTTGTACTTTCTAAATCTTTCAAGACCCTTTAGAAGTTATATTAAAAAGTTATGAATGCCAGCAATAAGTGCCTGATGGTGCAATGCCTTGAGGGAATTCATAGCTGCGCATTTATATAAACCTGCACTATAATATATATTTTGAAAGGTCTATAAATAGATCTGGATTTTACAAAATTAGATAACTACACTCATTCAAACTTAGTTAACTACTCTTATGGTCGTAAGCTAATTCTTATATATTTTGCTTGGGCCGCGGTGCATCGTAACCATAAATTCACCAATACTTGACCAAAATGATTTATAAAGCTTACGAAAGGTGATACAAGAAATATAAAACAATATGAAACGGTCACTGATTTGAAGAGAAGGATAAAGGACTCCTTAAAAACAATTGCATTTACCCTAAAAAACGCTTTTCATTTTATTTCGAGGTATTATTAAAAATATATATTAACCCAGCAATGCCCCAACCTCACCTTCGGCATGTCCCTCTTGACTCTTGTCTTCCAAGTTTACTACCCTGGTAGATGTTGACCCCGGTGTAGCCTCGTGGACATGAGTGCCCGCCCGTCTTCGGGTTCACGTGAGACATTCCGGAGCACGGATTGGTGCGCAAGTAACGACCAGATACGGTGCAGGTCTGGTACACACCTGCGTTATAGATGAGATGGCAATACACACGAACTTTAGTTTGATAACGATTCTAACTTGAAGACTTGACCCACGTGTATATATCATGAAAGTGGACCAAGCGTGGAATTCGAGTTTAAACTAGAATTCAAATGAGAATGGAAACAGTCGTGAAATCAGGCTAAGAAAGATATCACCAATGGTTTAAACAAAAAATGAAGAATCAGAATTTTTTTTTATAAAATCCACTTAGACTTCTTCCAATACTTACAGTTAACCTTGTTTTCATTTGTGACTGAAGTTCCTTTTCTTTTCTAAATCTTTGTTACTTTTTTTTATTAAGCCTCGGTCTTAATTTGAAGGATTTGTCGTTTTTTTTTCTGATATTTTAAAATATCAATAAATGTGAAATCCCATTATTTTTCGATTTTAAAAAAGAAAATGATGATGTCTTTTTTACAAAATATATCTCTTACTTCTTTATGTGTGTTGAATTGTCAGTTACATTGATTTTTGACTGATAATATAATTAGCAACTGGTAAAAAGAGCAAGAAATAAAATATATTGTCTTTAATTTTACAGATAGAAAAATAAAACTGATTACTTGAATTAATATCTTACTCTAAAAATTTAAGAACATATAACGGCTGGAAAGATAGGTAAAACAAAAAATCATTCAAAGTAGCATTTTGTTGGTTAAATTCGCCATTAAAGCATGGCCATATGAGCCATGAACAAAAATTGTGGGAAAAAATTTCTTTACCTCCAAATGTGGTATTGGTTGGTGTTGTGGTACAAGATCCATCGTCAAAGTTGGCAAAGGAGCTAAACTTCGTAGAGTCTTGCACTGTGCAGCCTGGTATGACATTCATTTCATAGTAGATTCGGATGGCTTGGCGGACATACTGGTCAACATAATATTTCAGTGACAAAAGAAATTTGTCAGTTTCATAAGCTAAGAAAAAAATAAAGATTTTAGCAAAGGCACCAAAAAATCACACATTCTACCAACAAACATTCTTTCCAAGAAAAAACATCATGCAGCATATTAACATTTTTCTTCAAAATCATTTTAAAAACAGATTAAAATATTATTTAATGCACAAATAAAAGAACATCATTCAACAAACAACTCCTTAAAAAGTCATTTTACCACTACTTTAAAAAAAAACATCATCGAACATTTATGAAAAAAACATTTCTTCCAACATATTAAAAAAAATGATCATACAAGTTTTTAAAAAATCGCTGTACTAATAATTAAAAAAAAAACATTCAACCACCAATTCAAAAACGCATTTTACCACAAGTTAAAAAAATCATTCAACACACACTTCCACAAATATTTACTCTACCAACAGTTTAAAATATTACTGAACTGCCATTTCCACAAAAATAAAATTTTACCCAATAGTTCAAAACATTTACAAACATTTAAAAAGAATCATTTCCCCTAACATTTTAAAATTCATTTTCATAATAATTGAAATAAAATTGAAAAAAAAATATATTCTTATCGATTTTCCCCACAAAAACACTACTTACTCTGACAAGATAAAAGATGGCAATGGTAATCCTTTAAAATCTATCAAAACTGGCTCACTACAATGAAATGATCTTTCCGATAATCATTAGTCTACCAATACCGACTATGGCAAGTTAAAAGATCTCTCTGATAATCATTTATAATCTACCAATACCGACTATGGCAAATTAGAAGATCTCTCTGATAATCATTTATAATCTACCAATACCGACTATGGCAAGTTAGAAGATCTCTCTGATAATCATTTAAAATCAACCATTACCGACTATGGCAAGTTAAAAGATCTCTCTGATAATCATTTATAATCAACCATTACCGACTATGGCAAGTTAAAAGATCTCTCTGATAATCATTTATAATCAACCATTACCGACTATGGCAAGTTAGAAGATCTCTCTGATAATCATTTATAATCTACCAATACCGACTATGGCAAGTTAAAAGATCTCTCTGATAATCATTTATAATCAACCATTACCGACTATGGCAAGTTAGAAGATCTCTCTGATAATCATTTATAATCAACCATTACCGACTATGGCAAGTTAAAAGATCTCTCTGATAATCATTTATAATCTACCAATACCGACTATGGCAAGTTAAAAGATCTCTCTGATAATCATTTATAATCAACCATTACCGACTATGGCAAGTTAGAAGATCTCTCTGATAATCATTTATAATCTACCAATACCGACTATGGCAAGTTAAAAGATCTCTCTGATAATTATTTCATTTCTACTAATACTGACCTCGGCCACATCAGTGACCATCGCCCGGGGTAATTCGGGAAACCTCCTTGGTGTGATGACGAAATATAGCGGATCACCCGTTCTGTCCATGGGTACTAGATTTGTGTCCACTGCCTGCGCCCACTGGTCAATTTTCATGTTCGAGCTGAAGATTAGTGGTCCTCCGAGAGACGTTATACTAGAGTAGGTCATGCTGTTACTGTAGGACTTGTCCACTGAATCTTCGCTACTTTGGCTGGTTGTGGTCAGTTTGAAAAAAAAATGAAAAGGGAGAAAGGAGTCAGAGGCAACCAGGAAGAAAAAGATAATAAAAGAGAGAAAATTAGGAGGAAAGTGTTAATTATTAAAGCTGTTTTAATTGTAAAGGTTTAGATCATTTTGTTGTTTATTTTCTGGGTTTGTTTCTTGTTGTTTTTTTATGGGGGTTATTTGTTTTGTTTTGTTTGCTGTGGGTTTTTTGTTTGTTTGTTTTTTGTTGCTGTTGTTGTTTTTTCTTTTTGTTTTTTTTTTTTTTGTTTTTTCTTTTTGTTTTTTGTTTTTTGTTTTTTTGTTTTTTTCTTTTTTCTTTCTTGGCATGAGAGAGTTGATCGTTTTATTTTTGTTTACCCTTCTTGCAGAATCATAAATTCATTTTTTTAGTTATTCTTCTAACAACATAACCGAGCGTGTAGAATTTAAAGGACATCATTTGCAGTGTGTTTCTCTTAAATTAACATATTTTATACATTTAATATCTCTATATTTTGTAGCAATATACTCTATATCTCTATATTTTATTTTCTATACTAGATATCTGTGTATCGTACATCTATATTGTATATCATTATACTGTGTATCTCTACAGAACTACCCAAGGTGGGTTGTCTAATAAACGGTATGGTTCTAACCACCTATTCATACCCGTAACTAGAATCAATGTTGAAAATTCCGTAGAAAGAGGCGCTAGCGGAAGCTAAGATTTTGGTTTTCTGGTTGCTCTGAGACGTTATATACGCTCGCTTGATGTAGTCATCTTTGACAAGAGCTGCCCCTGCTGTCACACTGGTCAGTACATGGGTACCTGCACAGTCATGGGAAACAAATTTATGATACATTATTATTTATACTTAATCATTATAATTATTCGTTTCTATTTATCTTCAAGTGGTATATACATGTGTATATTGTAAATATATATATATATATATACATATATATATAGGGAGAGAGCGAAAAAGACTGAGAGACAGACAGACAGACAGACAGAAGGACAAAGAGCGAGAAGGAGAGATCGACGATCGGTTGATAGATAGATTGATAGACAGAGATAAAAAGGTAGAAAAAATAGATACATATATAAATACATACATGCACACATACATACATGCCACCATACATACAAGCATACATACAAAAGAAAGGTAGATAGAGAGCGAGTGGTTAAGAAAAAAAAATTAAACAAGATAAGACATTGGGTAATTGATAGACACAAAAAATACGGAATGGGAGGATACAATGAGAGAGATAGTAATAAAAAGAAAGAAAATAGCAAGAATAGAGAGAAAACAATGAAAGCAGCAGGTGAGGATATAATTATGAGTGAAAAAATGGAAAAAATATAAAGGGGTCTTCATTACTTTAATGGTTAAATTAATATGAAAGTTGGGTGTTGTAATGTAAAAAAGGGAGGTTATAAAAACTATAACTAATAAATTATCTAAGGGGTCCACAATAAAACAAAAATCTAGTTAGTTTAGATTGCTTTAAACAATCTAAACAAAATAAATTCATAAAAATGTGCTTAATTGAGAATTCTATATTTTTTTCCTTTAACCATCTAATATATCTGTTTTATAAAAGGCAATATTGATTTCTTGTTTCCCTATCTCCTCTTAAACCACTCAACGTACAGTGATGAAGTTTACTGATTTATAATCTGCCAAGTTCAGTGTGTGTCGCGGTAAAAAATGTTAAACAGTTTAGGATTTAGCCTAAAAAATACCTTTGAAGGTGCATAATATTTTTTATTGTGGTTAATATCTCAATTTTAATTGCCAAATTTGCTATAAAGGACCAAATAACATATAAAACAATGTTTTCACTGTTTTCGAATTTTTTTTTTAGTTAGACAACTCCTTTAACACAATCTATCATTATTTTCTAAACATAAATGTGTTGTAAAAACATGTTTCTATTTTTAAATGCAAAATTTTGATCGCGATTCTTAAATCTACCGGAGTTACTTGAATGTGAAAGTTGTTTTGTTTTTGTTTTGTTTTTTGTTGTTTTTTGTTTTTTGTTTTTTGTTTTTTCGTTGTGGTTTTTTTTACTTCTCGAAAAATTTTGAAAAATTTTTGGACGCAATAAGTTTTTCTTACTCCTTTCAATATATATGAAAATCTGATCAATTTTCCATTACACTTTACAAAGTGAACATTTTTAAAAATCTAGACAGCATTTGCGATTATTCATTTTTAAGTCTGTGTATGAAAAACAAGCACCCACCTTTGTGGGTTTTTTTTTGTTTTTTGTTTTTTTTTATTTTGTTTTAATTGGAGACCATTTTTTCTGCAGATTTGCATGAAACAAATAGCATGGTATATGTTGTGTGTCACATCAGCACCCCATTCTACGGTCTTGGTGGAGAGATAAACTAAAACTAGGGCTGCTTAAACGATTGCACTCACACTTGGTTTACTTTTTCGCTTGAGACCTTTGCTTCATTTAAAGAATGTGTACATGACAAAGTGAGAAGAATTTCAATGTTTCAAAGTTCTATAATTCGAAAACTGTACTAATTTTTCACCATGTGTGTTTGGGACACATTACTCTTTATCTGCAGTAGGTCAAATCAGCACCACATACGGTCTCAGTGGAGATATAAACTAAAACCAGGGCTGCTTAAACAAATGCCTCCAGATTTAGTTTACTTCTTTTGCTTGAGATCTTTGCTTCGTTTAAAGAAGGTCTTCAATAAAACATGAGAAGAATTCCAATGTTTCATGGGTCTTATAATTCTTTTTCATACATTTATTATTGAAAAAAGTTTTTTTTTTCAATTTTCATGTAGTTCTCTAGCTTTGGGGATAAGTCTGAATTTGTTGTAAAGTTGTTGTTTTTTTTGTTTGTTTGTTTTCTTCAACAATTTTTTTGTGTAGTTGTATGGCTTTGAGAGTCATTATTGTATTTTTTATGAAGCGGTATGGCTCTGGGGGAAATATTAACCGTTTTTGTTGTTGTTGTGGTTCACTTTTCTTCAACATGGTAGTTTGGAACACATTGCACTGTATCTGCTGGGATCTGGAGATATAACTGTTATTGTTGTGGTTCAGTTTTCTTCAATATGTTAGTTTGGAACACATTGCACTGTATCTGCTATGTGTCAGTTCAGCACCACAAACACATTATATGTTTCTATGGAGAGATAAACTAAAACTAGGGATGCTTAAACGATTGCACTCAGATTTAGTTTCCTTTTTAGCTTGAGATCTTTGCTACATAAATGTTCATTTAAAGGATGGTATCATGACAACGTGAAAAGAATTCCAATGCTTTAAGGTGCTGACTTCTATATAAATTATATTTCAAAACCGTATGATGATCGGTTGTGAAGGAGACAATTCTGTTACCGTATTATTGAAATTTTTTTTTTAATTTTTGTACCTCTGTGGTTCTGTGTTTCGTTTGTATTTTTTGCAAAGTTTTCTTTTGTTTTCTTTTTGCACTTTTTTTTCATTATCAGTTTATGTAATTGTATGTCTGTTAAGAGTTATCGTTGTAAATTTTTATTTCCATATAGTGGTATGGCTCCCGAAGAGATGCCGAGGATGTAAGTCTGTTATATTTGTGAACTTTGCTCTTCTTCAGTGTATAATTTGTCTTTCTCACCTGTTCATTTGAACGTGCAATCATGCTTGAATAAATACATATATATATATATGTATGTGTGTGTGTGTATGTTGTTGTTGTCGATGTTGTTTTCATTGTTTGATTTTAGGGGAGGGTGCTTTTTTGTTTCTTGTTTTGTTCTGTTTTTTGTTGATGTTTTTCTTGATTGAACCGAAAATATTCAGATAAGATGTTTATACAGCAAGCCCGCACCAAAGTCCCTGACAATGAGTTGCGCCTCATAAAACGCCATCTCTGTCTGGTTAAGCTCAAGGCGAGATGCAAGACTGTGCACGCTGGTTTTGAACTGGGCACTCAGTGTGGAGTGAGGTTGCAGCTTAACCTCATATCTGCAGAGAGAGAGAGAGAGAGAGAGAGAGAAGATTAAAAAATACAATAAAAAGGGCGACAAAGCGAGAGAATGTGTGTGTGTGTGTGAAAGACCAAATGAATGTTAAATACTGTTAAAATCTGTTAAAATGAATAAAAAAAGACAAAATGATTGTATGTCTTAACTTCCTTTTCTAATTTACCATAATTATATGGTGGTCTTTCAGAGTATTTCGCTTTTTATTGTTCTGAAACTCTTGAGCTGTATTTTCCTATCGGACGATCTGTCAATTAACCTTGCATTGATCTAAATATTTCTATTAATGTTCGCTCCATAAAATATACTCAAGCTTGACATTTTTTATTTTTCGATTAAGTCATTTTATGAATAAATTATCCTACCTTTCTCTCTCTCTCTCTCTCTCTCTCTCTCTCTCTCTCTCTCTCTCTCTCTCTCTCTCTCTCTCTCTCTCTCTTTCTCTCTCTCTCATAAATCTATGATATTGTGCATGTGACTATCCCGCTATGTCAAATAGTTGTGTGCATCATCAATCTACTAATATTCCTAAATATTTGACTACCTCGCTAACTTTTTATTTAACTATCTTTATATCCATCAGTTCTTTTATCAATCACCCATCTATTTCTTATTCTTTTTTTCATTATTTTTGTTCACGTATGGTAAAAAATGGATTCTAATATCATCTGTATGTTCTTTATACAATTTTTCTTCCAAAGCAAATTGAAAAATATCATTATATTTTATCTTTGTCCCTACATCTCTCTCTCTCTACCTAATACTCACCCCCCCCCCCTCTCTCTCTCTCTATCTCTCCCTCTCTGCCCTCTATTACTGTCTCTCTCTATATATACCCCCCTTATTCTCTCTCTCTGTCTTTGATTCTCTCCCTCTCACTCTTTCTTTCTCTCTCTCTCTCTCTCTCTCTCTCTCTCTCTCTCTCTCTCTCTCTCTCTCTGTATAGGGAACCGATTTTTCTCACCTGTTGTGTCGAAGCAAGACTCGAACCGTTGACGCTTTGTTCTCGATCTGTTTCGCCTTCATCTGCTCCATCTCACGGGAGAACTTGCCACTGATGGAAAAAGTGCCATACGAGAGGCCAGCGTTTACATTTATTGTCCTAGACGTAAGGCTTGATGTGTTAAACCAGCTGTCTATGATCTGGGCAAAGCTGTCCACACGACTCATCTTTTGGGGGAAAATAGGGGAGAGGGGGTAAATTTGAATTGTTCGATGAAACAAAGATTTAAAGACAGAGGGAAAGAGGGAGAGGGAGGTAGATTGAGAGCAAGAGAAAAAAAGAGAGAAATAAGCATAGAGATATGGAGAGAGATAGAGAAAACAAATATTCATAAGAGAGAATGAAATAGACACAGAAAGAAGCAGAGAGATAGGAAGAGAGAGATAAATAGAGTGAGGGATAGAGATATTTGGAGAGAGACAGATTTACACACTATTAGAAACATTAAGAGAGTATCACATGGGCATAGAAGGAAACAGAGAGTTGGGGAGGGAGAAAGAGAGAGAGAAATAGAGAGAGAGACTGGATTTATATATAGAGAGAAAGAAACTAAATAAAGAAAAGATACAGATAAAAGAGAAAAGAAATTGGAAGGGGGTGAAGAGGGAATTGACCGTGGAGAATAAGAGGGCGATACACAGACAGATTATGGGGGGAGTAGAAATAGAAATAAAAAGATAAGTTAATAGGCGAGGCTAGAGAGTAAAAAAAATATTTAGGGCAATGAAAAGACAGATAGGTTGGTGGACAGAAATAAAGACACTGCAAAGGTAAGTAGGTTATTAGTCTTCCGTAATTCGTTGAAGAGACAGTCGTACCGTTGGCTTAAGTGAGTTAAACCTTACGTACGCACATAATGCATCCATATCAAGATCGCACATGTATGCATGGGTATCCAAGGCAAAAATAGGATGATTGCTCTGAGTTAAGGCAATTTTTATAGTTATTTAGAAAGTCTGGATACCGACCTGTTAAAGTGACGTCAGTCAACACGATCTCCACCAGCTTTCAGGCCTGTAAACTATAGACATGGCCTTGTTCAACCCTATCCCTACAAGGCTTTTAAAATGCAGTCGTCAAGAAAATGGGTTATTATGACCCATTATATTTCTAATGCAAAAAACATCTTTTTTCTATCCCTAAAAGGTGGGTCATAATGATCCAATATTACTTATCTCAGTGTATTATATGATGTAAATTGAACAAATGGAAGCTATTAAGAAATCTCTGAGATAACTCTGTAATTTGGGCATGATTGCTGCTGCATAAGGATGTCATGAAAATAGCATGTGGACATCCTAGTATTTATATGTATGTCTAGGTATAGTAAAAGCGAATGCCCCACTGTCAAATATATAAAGCCTACAACTTTTCAAAACTTGTTTTTAAACGTAGTTTGTAAGGTATAGGTGACACATCTAAAAGCTCAATACAGAGGCATTAATTTTTTTTTTTTAAAAAAAGCACTTGCAGACTCCTTTGGATCAATATGAGCCACCTAGTAGAGATAGGGTTAAGTAAGGCCGCCTGAGGCTGTGGTGGTGCTGGTCAGTGACTGGAGCCAGGCACAACGGGCACAGCCCAAGCTCGAAGTTTGCTTGCGCAGGCGGGCACACATTCACAGTCAAAATCGAGGGTTTCACAGACGATGTGCGTATCGCTGGTTATGTCTCATACTGTAGCTGGGAAGGAGTTTCACGTGGTGCCGTGTGCAAACCAATTGTGCCAGCTACGTTATGAGTCATTACTGATGTTTTGCAGACGACATCCGTACCGCTGATCATGAGTCATACTGTAACTTAGCACGTGGCTTCCCTAATGCAGTTTACAAATCGCCCTACATTGTTTACATAGATAGGCCGAATTAACAGAGAGGCATATAAAAAAGAAGGAGTTACATAACTATTTTTATCGTAATTTCATATAAGGCAGGACAGTAATGATTTATAAAGATATTTAAAAATTAATAAGATTGCACCTTGAGAGGTACGGTAAACACGTTGTCCGGAATGAGATAGCCACCGTCATCAGTAATCTTGCATTTGTTAAAGGTGTACTTGACAACCTGACTAGCCTCCTTATTACGCAGATTGTCCCAACCAAGACCAGGGAGCACCTGAAATAGCGATAGTTGACTTTACAACTAAACGTGTTCAACATGATTTTGGTTCGATTTTAAATTGAAGTCTCGATATTTCGAGATGAATAATACCGGATGAAACCTGAGAATTAAGGAAGGAATAGTTTGCTGCTAATACAATTTCCAGAAAATCATAAGAAATTGATTAAGGGATTGCTTTCATAGTTTTATTTTTAACTTTGTATTTCGTATCTACTGAGTCTCAATTTTTTTTTCTATTTTTTCTGTATTTTTCTTTTATGTGCGTTTGACTGTGTGAGAGGCTAGAATATTTAAAAAGGAAAAAAATGCTTCTAAAGGGTCAGGAAATTTGTGTGAAGGTAACCATAGGATTTGAAACGGTAGAAAAAAATGAAATAAAAAAAGATTGCTGCATGGTTCTTCTTTGGTCTTATATACACAGCATTCTAATTTTTTTCTATTTAAAAAACGGAACCTTTCAGGGTCAATTTTGCTAAATATTTCAATTCTAACACGTACTGCACGAATGTTTTTTTAACAATAGTGATCTTTCAAAAACTATACGCGATAAGTCCTTTTATCATTTCACTAACTCTGCTACCATTTCCAATAATTTTATTATTAATACTATTATTATTATTATTATTATTATTATTATTATTATTATTATTATTATTATTATTATTATTATTATTATTATTATTATTATTATATTATTATTATTATTATTATTATTATTATTATTATTATTATTATTATTATTATTATTATTATTATTATTATTATCATTATCATTATTATTATTATTATTATTATTATTATTATTATTATTATTATTATTATTATTATCATTATTATCATTATTATACTATCATCGTCGTCGTCGTCGTTGTTGTTGTTGTTGTTACTACTACTACAACTACTACTACTACTACTACTGCTGCTGCTGCTGTTGCTGCTGCTGCTGCTGCTGCTACTACTACTACTACTACTACTACTACTACTACTACTACTACTACTACTACTACTACTGGTAATTCTATTACTACTGCTAGAAAATCAATATCAATACCAAACCAAGCAAGTAGCACAAAAAAATCAACAATAAAGTATGAACAAGTAGAAAACCTCGAAGAGCTTGATATCGCCGATCTGTTTCTGACACCAGAGGGCGTCCTTGTCACCTGTTTCTGAACTGGTATCCGGGTTGTCACTTTGTGAATGGACAACGGTCAACACGCTGGCCATCAAAGTGCTCCATAGAGCTGCACTAAGCTGCAAAAAAACGATTAAACGTTACAGTTTCTTATTAAAATAAATATTTGTGACCCATAAAGGAAAAGTCTGCACAGAGAATTTCTTGAAGTTGAGTTTTCAAGATAAAAATTTGGGGTTAACAGACATTATTCCAAAAAGTTTGATCTATTTTTCTTTTCTTTTTTTTTTTTTTTTTACTTTTTTTTTTTCTTGTTTATTGGTTGTTGTTTTTTAATGAGTTTTTTCAGATATTATTAAATATTTTCTTTAAATCGATAATACAACACTTTTATAGGACGAACAAAGAAGTTGTATCACAAACAGTTTTTAAGAATCTATTTTGTAATTTTTTCTGAGTTGACTGATCACCTTTCACAGCATTTTACTTAATATCAATGATAATCCGTAGGAAAATTTTACTACTTGGAGCACTAAGGAAGGATTCAAGTTTTTTTGTTTTGCTTTTGTTTTTGTTTTTTACAAAATGAATGCTTCTGAACATTTGCTTCTGTTGGTTATCTTAACGTGACTGCGGAAAGAATATTATTTCGGAGTTTCAAACCACTTGAAGTTTCTTAAAAAAATAATTCTGAATTTTATAAACTTAGATATTACTTAGGAGCGACTATCAAGTATCTAGAGCGTGTCCACTTTGTATTTTTCGAATGTAAATCTATATCAAAAGAAATATATTTTATTCCGCAAAGATAAATCTATACAGAATATTTTTTTCAGCAACAGAAATAATCATATAAATTACAACATTTCTTTTTTTCTACATACATACTTACCAAAAACATGGTGTTCAAGCCACGCTAAACTCTTTGAAGTAAAAGAAATGCCAACTAAACGTTCCTTCTTCTAGGTGTTGTTTGCTTAGACGAATAAAAATAGAAAAAGTTAATTCGAGCAAATCTTAATATCAGAGGACAAGCCCAAGACATCTCATTTTCCTAATGGAAATTACTTTTATCTTTAACATATTTTCTCGAGTATTATTTTTGTACACCAGTAAATCTCTTTGTCTTTCCATCTGTCCGTCTGTCTGTCCGTCTGGGTGCCTCTGTCTCTACTACTACTACTACTACTACTACTACTACTACTACTACTACTACTACTACTACTACTACTACTACTACTACTACTACTACTACTACTACTAAAACTACACTTACTACTACTACTACTACTACTACTACTACTACTACTACTACTACTACTACTACTACTACTACTACTACTACTACTACTACTACTACTGCTGCTGCTGCTGCTGCTGCTACTGCTGCTGCTGCTCTTGCTGTATGCTAGTGCTGATGCCTCTATTTCTAAACTATGACTGCTAATATTACTTCAAGTACAACACCTTGAAGACCTTTTTATTTACTAAATAACTCAATAAATAACATAAGTCTGCGCGATATTAATAAATATTTTTTTTTTTCAAGAAGATGTACAAATTCAAGAAAGCACAATACAAATCTCGGTTTCTCAAATACAATTACAATTTTAGTTCGGAAATATTCTTCAGCGACATTAAAGAAAAAGCACACACAATAAGCTAATTTTGAAGAGGATAAGACTCCGAAGTAGCATGCATACCCTAAGAGGTCTGCAGTCGCTAAGAGGCGTACCTAAATAAAGCAAATATTCGTGGCAGGGTATCACGTGATATAATCGCTGGACTTCTTCCTGAGGAAATGTTAATCATATCTAGAAAGAAGCGCTCCTAACTTTAGGATTGATCCTAACTTCGACTAGTCCTTCGCTGATACCTCTCTTGTCTGTCCTCAAAGTTAGGTGCGTTCTATGGGGCTAAGTGTGAACTTGAGATCAAACTTTGGCTCTAAAATGACGCGATTTATGTGCAAGATTTAGGAGTGGATCCCCCTTGTCCTAGCTTGAGTTATGTGCATAAATATCTTTATTTACAGCGAAAGCAACCATAGATCTTATTCTGCCGAGAGTTCGATTCGAATTAAAATAGGTTTTTTTTCTTCTTTCTTACTTGTTTTATTTGCAATATTAATGAGTTTAATCAAACTTTCCACGTGTATAAATCTAAATTTTTGTCTTTATAGAGAATGGTCTCACTGAAAACAACAAAAACGTTACTTGTAAATACACTGTATAGTTCAAAGATCCAAAAGGTAGTTAGTATTAAGAGTGCTAGAGCAATATTTTATCGAATACAAATTTGCTCAGTTTTACATCTCTACAGTGTGTTACATTAAAAATAAAACACTTAACAAAAGCTGTAAATCTTGTTTTTGCACGCATTTAATCAAGATTAGATTTGGTGAGGAAATAATTGAGGCCTAACCGAGAGCATGCAATCTGCTATCAGATCTGTAGATTGGTAGGCGGTGTTTCTCTTTATAAACTGTTCTCTATCATACAGTATCTACCAAGTATTTTACAATTAAATTATTTTAATGTTATTGTGTCTGAATATGTCAGATTTCTCAGGCATACTTTTTAACTCCAACAAATAACAAAAGTAGTAATTAGTTGTAGTAACAATAGTATTAGCTGAAGCTGTAGTGGTGGTGATGGAGGCGACGGCGGCAGCGGCAGCAGCAGCAGCAGCAGCAGTAGTAGTAGTAGTAGTAGTAGTAGTAGTAGTAGTAGTAGTAGTAGTAGTAGTAGTAGTAGTAGTAGTAGTAGTAGTAGTAGTAGTAGTAGTAGTAGTAGTAGTAGTAGTAGTAGTAGTAGTAGTAGTAGTAGTAGTAGTAGTAGTTGTAATAAGAGTAGTAGTAGTAGTAGTAGTAGTAGTAGTAGTAGTAGTAGTAGTAGTAGTAGTAGTAGTAGTAGTAGTAGTAGTAGTAGTAGTAGTAGTAGTAGTAAGGATTATAAGAGGCTTGTGCTCAGCAGTGGCTAGGATAAGGCTTTAAGTGAAGATGACCGATGAACGCTTGAATTTGTGGGATTAGAACCATCGATTTATAGATGCTTCAGTACCGATCGCCTTGCCACTCAAAGATCATACCAGTTAGACTGAGATTGACACTGAAACTCGATACTTCTGATACAAACTTGCCCGTAAAGAATCTAGAAAACCCAAAGGGTATGGACACGCCATAATATATATATATATATATATATATATATATATATATATATATATATATATATATATATATATATATATATATAAGGCCTTTGATTGAAATAGGTAGTTAAAGTAGTATTAGTATTAACCCACTCTTTCTTCTTTCCTTATTTTATTAATAATTTAATTGAAATCTAATTCAGCGTTATAGCACTTTGTACTTTTTTCCAGTTTTTTCTCCACACATGTGCATTAAGGAAAGAAAAACTGGTAACTGTGAATGGTCCTCATTGCTGCTTTTCAATCTTATTGCCTGTATGGATTTGAATCAGCACCTGAAATCCTTTATCGAACTCAAGAGGATATGTCATATTTTGCAGCACAAAAAGTAGAAATAAAAAAGAAAATAAACTTCACAATTTTTTTTCCTTGTAAAAGCGATTGAAAATAGTCAATGAATGTGTTGTAAGTTTCAAACTATGAACAATTGACCGTTATATTTCTCAGAAATGCAGGCCTAGATCTTGTTTATATCAAATTTCATTTCTTTTCCTTTTTTTTAAATAACGGTGAGTTGTTTTTTTAATTTTTTTTTAAACCACAACAAATATACTTTTTGTCTGGATCATATGCAGAGGACCCTTGAAAATGAACAGACTCTGCCATCGGTTTTTAATCATTTTTTTTTTTTTTTTTTTTTTTTTTTTTGGGGGGGTATTTCTTTCATATTGTGTGCATTTTTTAATACACACAAACCTAACATTAAATTGTTGGCTCAGTGCTTCATGCATAAAGGTTTGTTTTTTTTTGTTTTTGTTTTTTTTTTGTGTTTTTTTTTTGTGGTTAAAAAAGTAGATAATTAGAGGCTCTATTATTCAGAACTATTATTATGCAGAAGACTTGGAATCTAGATCTATCTTAAATCTCAAACGAGTTGTCATTTAGTATAGATCTAAATTTAGATTTTTATTTAAATTTTGAGTTAATTCTAGTTGACTAAAACTAAATTAAAAGTACACCTCTGGAGCTTTTATCTAGATCGGAATCTCTAGGCAATGCCTACACTTTGTGAAATCTCAGCTTAACTGAATATCGCTTTAATTACTTCAGTAAATGATAAAAAAAATCTCTTTGCCATGCATTAAGTGAGTAGATCATATTATATCGTTTGGTCTAAAATCTAGAGCTAGGTCTGTGTAGGTTAGACTGCCAGTTGAAACATAATTTTTAAAATGCCTCGCCGAAGTCGAATAAGTGAAAGAGATGGTTACGATAAAACAGGAAACATTTTTAGGTCTGGGAGGTAAGTTCCGCAGCCCTAAAATCCAAATCAGATGAAAATCATCATCATATTGCTAAAATAACAATCTATCTCAAAGATAGACCTTAATAATATTGGAGCACCATTATTAATCTTTGGTAATTCTTTTTCATATAATTCATAATGAGGGAAAAAAATTGGCTGAGCCAAAATTAAAAGCCTCACAGCCAAAAAAAAGGGTTTAAATTTATAAAACATAGATTTTATAATACTTTTTTTTTCTGGTTGTTTTGTTTTTGGGTTTTGTTATTTGTGTCGTTTTTTGTTTTGTTTTGTTTGTTTTTTTGTTTTTGTTTTTGTTTTTGTTTTGTTTCTTTTTTTTTTTGTTGTTTTTTTTTTTGCTCAGAATAAATTATTATTTTGATATAAATGTCAGGTTAGCAACCTAACGACGTGACGTCATAAACGTAAAATTAGCTCCTGATCGTGTAGAGAGACCGTTGCTGTGGAAGAGCTCTATCGAACGATGACTCAAACAACTAATGGAACAACAACATGTCAGGTATTGTGTGTTAACTTGTGTACGGCCATTTACATTTTGATCAACTCTCTCCGCAATCGAAGGCAAGACAATCAGCATTTCAGCGTCCACAAACAACAAAAAAGCCCACGCCTGGCGAGTCCTTCAACTAATGACGTCATAAAGAGTAATTTGCACAACGCTCCTATAATTATCATGTAATATTAGTAATTTCTAAGAAAAGATACAGACCCGAATTGATTAATTTCTTATGTTTGCGCATGTATTGTTATGTCTCAACTGTGTACGTTGTCTTTGACAGAGAGGGAATAGTGCAGACATGTCTCATTTTGACACCATGCAATATACGGTATAACAATTCGACTCCACAGTCTACATTTTTCTATGTCCGGGGTCAATTTTCATCCCCTAGAAACATTATCTATATGCTCTGTTAATTTTAGAACCAACAGTCAAACAAAATGGGTCAATTATTTCTCTTACATTGTTTCTATATGCAACATAATGAATATAGAGTGAACGAAAGTTTAAAAGTCATTTTCTCAAAACTGCGTCATGTGGACAAAGAACAAATGAAAACAGGCGTCGAAATGTTGAGACACATGGTCTCACTGATACTCCATAATTTACACAATTGCGACAACGCCTTTAGCATTAAATGACTGTTATGACGTCAGCTTCAAGGCTGTGATCGGAGGTTTTCTAATGATCTCGTTGAAGACATTTTATTCCGTTTTTCAATAACAGTAGTATTGTGTCGGTCATCGAATTGCCTAAGGGCATTTTCGGTGTGTAAATTATCCGAGGTACTAAACTCTTCTTAATCTCGGCTGTTGAAAGTCCATTGAGTTTCTAACAGAGTATTGTACGATGTAACCTGGTTGGCTGTTATATAACATTATTTGATAAATATCATCCTTCATTTTTGCTTTTTTTTCCTCTGTTGAAAAAAATAATAGTTCCTTTCCTTATATCCTCTATTGATCTTTTTTTAGCGCTCTCCTTTCCTTTCCTCTCTCTCTCTCTCTCTCTCTCTCTCTCTCTCTCTCTCTCTCTCTCTCTCTCTCTCTCTCTCTCTCTCTCTCTCTCTCTCTCTCTCTCTCTCTCTCTCTCTCACTGTCTTTCTATCAGTTCATCTTTCTATCAATAACCTATATCTAAATGTCCACCTATCTTTGAATCTATACGTGTCTCTATCTATCTTTCCAACTCATGTTTTCTCTTTTTATCTTTCTTTTTATTTCTCCATATTTGTCATTTATCTATTTATGCATTTATCTATATAAATTTATCTCTCTAACTTTCTCTATCTTTCACTCTTTCGTCTCTCCTACACTCATGATCTCTCTGTCTCTGTCTCTCTCTGTCTCTCTCTCTGTCTGTCTGTCTCTCTCTCTCTCTCTCTCTCTCTCTCTCTATCTATCTCTCTCTCTCTCTCTCTCTCTCTCTCTCTCTCTCTCTCTCTCTCTCTCTCTCTCTCTCTCTCTCTCTCTCTCTCTCTCTCTCTATCTATCTATCTATCTATCTATCTATCTATCTATCTATCGCTCTATCTATCTATTTATCTAAATATCTATTTAACCATCTATCTTTATTTCTTTCTCTATCTCAATCTTTATATATCTATTTATTTATATATTCAGCTATTTATCTCTGTCTCACTGTGCGCTATTTATTTTTTTTTTCTTCCTGAAGGTCATTTGATATAACCAGATCACACAAACAAGATTTTGTAGCGTAAAAAACAGAGAGCCCAAAAAACACAGACGAGTCATGACTTGAAACGACATTCGCCACGCAATATTTCCTACAGAAGTCAAAATTTTGACTCGTCATTCCACCCCTAGATCTGAACCAAGTTTTTGTTGTTATTTTTTTTTTCAATAAATCATTTTTACCCCCCTCGTCTTTAGAAATATTTTTTTCAACCCAATATTTTTTTAATATTCCGTTTTGTAACGGCTGCAGAGTTTAAAAAATTCTTGAAAAATATCGGGAAACCAATTAAAGGCCATAAAAAGCACACACTGACGTATTTAATAGGTCTACTAGAGTTTCAGTCAATGTGCCCTGACTTTAGTGTGACGCCGGAAAAAAATAGCATTTTTATAAAATTTGATATCACTTAGGCTTTTTTTAAAGAGGTGATAAAATGTAATTCAAAGCAAACTAAAAAGAAAGATGAGAAGCGTTGTGTCCCTGTTGTTTGTCTCGACCGGAAGTTTGCGTAATGCCTCATCAGGTTCATTTCCGTCTTCACTCTTTGTGGAAACTTATGAAGTGTAAAGAACTTCCTGGTAGTTGAACCTATGGACCATACAAGTCTGAAAAGCTGACTTAGCCGATGACAAAAGATGAGTATCTTAATACTAAATAGTAATTATTACCACAAAAGTACTTAAAGTGCTTGGAAAAGGTCATGCAGGACTCTTGTCTTAACACATTGCGAAATTCGTAATTCTAGCTTCGTGTCTAACCTTGGCAACGCCCAGGCAGGACTCGATTCTTAGTATCGCTTGGTTAATAGATCGGTACTGCTAGATTTCGATACCATTCTAAGTTCTGAATGTTATGTAGTTGAGTATCGTTTAATACAGCGGTAATAGACGATCGCTCAGCATAATTATTTAAACTGTAAAATTTGTACATTACTTGTTTGTTTGGTTCTTATATTGTTTCGTGTTCTTGTATTTTTTTTAAAGGAAAAGGAAAAAATGCACGTCGGTTTCCAGTTTCAAGGTACATTGTACATAAATCTTAACAAGTGCTACGATTTTTTTCCATGTTTTTCTCCAAGCGCGCAAGAGGCCTTTTGCAATAACGGTGCAGGTTAAACTTTTTTTTTTAGTTTCATTTTTCAGTTCTATAGTCCACGGCCCTTCAAAGAAATGGAGGAAGAGGAAAGGAGAATATTGAAGAAAAAATAATATAGAAAGGGATGGAGGGGTAAATTACAAAAACAATTTTGAGAGAGAGAGAGAGAGAGAGAGAGAGAGACAGAGACAGAGACAGAGACAGAGACAGAGACAGACAGACAGACAGACAGACAGACAGACAGACAGACAGATAAGTATGCACACACAAATACTGATGTACGCCCAACTTAACACCCTCCACAACCTCCATTCCCTCTTAAAAATCACTTTATACCTGGCAGAGAAGCGAATCAAATAAAGGGGAAGTAATAACTGAATCAATAGCCGGGTTTTATATTTGAGCTGGGTATTGCGGACATTTTGTTCTATTAGATCTATCTCTTCAACAAAAAAGGAGGGTGCAATTTGAGAGAGAGAGAGAGAGAGAGAGAGAGAGAGAGAGAGAGAGAGAGAGAAAGGTGGGGGCGATGAGAGGGGATGAATTTTAAAAGAAGCGCAGCCGTAGATATAGATAAAGAATCGGTGAGAGTTTAAAAATCTTAAAAATGATCAGATGGAATAATAAATCGGTAAATTGCTGACAGATATAACTATAAGAAAAATGATACATAAATTAAGAGGTAGAATATCAAAGACCAAGATTAAAAAGAGTGAGTGAATGATTCCTTGGGGGAAAAAAAGGTAGAGAAAGATGAAAGG
Organism: Elysia crispata; assembly: GCA_033675545.1. NCBI lineage: Eukaryota > Metazoa > Mollusca > Gastropoda > Plakobranchidae > Elysia > Elysia crispata. The sequence continues at coordinate 68,199 of JAWDGP010005773.1, forward strand.
AAGGATAGATGAAATAGAGATATAGAGGTAAGCAGAGGAATCCAGATGTTGAGAAATAGACTTAGGAGAGAAAGATAGGGACAGACAGATGAGAGAAAGCAGAGAGAGAGAGAGAGAGAGAGGAAAGGGGGGGGTGAATCAGTGTTTTTGGGTTCGCTGGAGGAGGGGGTGGGGTTGGGAGAGAGAGCTAGAGAGGAAGGGGTGGTGAAAAAAAGGTATAGAGACATGCAGAATGAAAAAGAATTAGGAAACACAGAGAGAAAGAGAGAGAGAGAGAGAGAGAGAGAGAGAGAGAGAGAATAAAGAAAGATAGAGAGATCGAGATAGAACTTGAAGAGATTCGAGGAAGAGAAATATCTTTAACAATAATTTTACAAATAGGAATTATTACTAGTTTCTATGCTGCATATGAACGCACCTCAGTTTTGTTTTCGGGAGAAATTTATCTCAACGAGGTCGAGAAGGGATCATGGGTAACTTTCTCCCAAGCAATAGACCAGAACTCTCCTGCAACCCAGAGGTTTACGTCAGCCACAATCTAGAACTTGTTTAAGTTTGGACCGAGCTGGTGACACCTGACATGTCCTTGGTTGGATCGTTCTGATAGAGGTACGTGTGTGTGTGTGTGGGGGGGGGAGGGAGCTGGGATAGGTAGAGGGTGGTCGGAAAAGTCATTTTTACTGGTTATCACATGTCGATATGTCTAGAGAAATAGGCATAAGAGCGAAGGAGAGAGATAGAGGTTGACACATTTAGAAAGAGGGGAGAGACAGAGAGAGAGACAGAGAGAGAGAGAGAGAGAGAGAGAGAGAGGGAGGGAGGAGTAGGAGTAGGAAGAGGAAGAGGGGGTGGGGAGGGAGGGGGAGGGTGGTTGGGGAAAAACTCTGTTTTTTCGTTTTTACTTGAGGATTTTGGGGCGAGGAGGAGAGGAAGGGGTACCGAAAAAGAGAAATAGATACATACAGCATGAAAGAGGATTAGGAGAGGAACAGAGAGACTAAGAGAAAGAAGACAGAGAGGCAAATTCTGAGGAGAATGGAGGAAGCGAAATTTCTTCTACAATAATGAAACAAGTTGGAATATTAGTATTAATGTACTGCAGATCAACGAGCCTCATTTGGTTGAATTAAGCTCAATTAACATCGATTTTATTCTTTATGTTACGTCTCTCAGAGAGAGAGAGAGAGAGAGAGAGAGAGAGAGAGAAGGAGGAGGAGGAGGAGGGAATATGAGGAAAAAAAATTTTTGCATGTTTTTACTTGAGGTTTATAAGTGTAATTACACTTGAATATTCTGGAAATCTAAAAAAGTTGTTTTCATGGACATAGGTTTTGTTTTTGCTTTTTGTCGTTTTTTGTCGTTTTTTTTTTTTTAATCTCATTAAAACCCCCCTACACTTAATCACTTTTACACCTTCCCCCCCCCCCCCACCCACTCCTTTTTCTACACACACAAAATATGTACTGTATATTTATGTATTATATTTAAATATCATTATACATATATATAGTGAGATAGATAGATAGATAGATAAAAAGATGAATAGGTAGATACATACATACATACATACATACATACATACATACATACATACATACATACATACATACATACATACATACATACATACATACATACATACATACATACATACATGAATGGGTAGATAGATAGATGGACAGACGCTCATATCCAATACGTCTATTTTAAACTTGGATTAGACTGGGGTTTTTTTTTAAAGAAATGCAAATGCGAGATGTGTAGCCATGGCTGACGCAAATAAAAGAAGTCTTTTGCCAAAAATAAACACTAAATTGTTTTCTCTTATGTAAAATTCGACCAACAGTAATGTTTGTAAAAAAAATGGTGGAGACAGATACAAAAACCTTCAACGAAATTATCAACTTCGAATTTTCCAATAAATTATGACCTGTTGCATCAAGATATTTTTTTACTTGTGAGTAAAACCAACAGGGATGACGAGTTGTAAACGTTCATTTATTTCTTGGGCTCCTAAAAAGAAAAAAATCATACTAATGTACGACACGTTTTTGTCAATTTGAAAAAAAAAATGGAAAAAACTGAGGAACCAAGTTTTGAAAACCCACTCTTCAAATATGTTTCTGGTTGGCTTGACATTTTTATCCCACCTTTGCACAGCTTTCTCAAGAAATTTATAGTATCTGACAAAATAAAATGCATGTATGTAAAATTATACATGTATATGAGTGCTGAAACTTTCTAACGCTATGTAAACAAAATTAATGGTGCATGCAGTGAGTTGCGATGATTTGCTACTTCTTTTTTTCCCATTTGTTTCAGTTTTAAAGGCTAAATTGTCGGCGGGCAAGCTTTTGGAGTGCTCATTACCATAATGCATTCTCGCCATGGCATTGAGAACAAGAAGAATCAATAAGTGCCTTGATTACCAGAGGGGCCATAAAATTTGCTTGAAAACTTTTAGTCACCATTCTAAAAGACATTAATTTTTCATAGTTTTGCCTTTCAATGAATTGGAAGCATTGAAATTAGATCCTCTCCTAACCCACCTTCTACAAATCTAATCTTGTTAGCATGTGTGTTCCTAACTGAGGTTATTCCTATTACAATTGTGTTTCTGCAAGCATTGGGTCTATTAGACTCTGTATTTACTACCTATAGTGTAAATTTTATCGGGTGTATCTCTTTTTCTATTACCCCCACAAACACACACACACACCCCTTTTCCCTTTATATTAATTTATATTCTATTTTTTCTGTATATTCTCCGTGTGTCTTGAAGGGGAAATGTGATACTTTTATTTAAAGCATGTTCTGTGTAGAGCATGGCAAGAGCGGATAAAATGAATAAATTTTGACAAGTAATTAGCGATCCGACCTAAAGCTGCTGCGCTTTGTTTGTTTCCTTCATCTAAAAATAAAAAGTTGAAAGGAGAAATAGAATTGCGCCGCCTCACAACTTTTATTCTACCTCCACTTTTTGTAGTTTTGTGAAAAACAGAATTTATGTTTGAAGTTTGGTTTTGTCAAAAAGTTTTCCACCAATGATCATCAAACTAGATTTATTACTTACTCTAAAGGGGTATAAGAAAATTATATATTGCTGTTTTGCAACTTGTTGAATGAGAGTTTCTGTAATTGGACATGGAATAAAGAAGCCCTAGAAGCTGAACAACTGTCATGCCACTTTTTTTTTATCTCCACAAAACTCAGGGCTGCTTTATTCTACCTCCATGGTGTCTAGGGTTGCTTTATTCTGTCTCCATGGTGCCCAGAGTTGCTTTATTCTATCTCCAATACGCCCAGGGTTGCTTCATTCTATCTCCATGATGCCCAGGGCTGCTTTATTCTATCTCCATGATGCCCAGGGTTGCTTCATTCTGTCTCCATGGCGCCCAGGGTTCTTTCAATCTATCTCCATGATGCCCAGGGTTCCTTCATTCTGTCTCCATGGCGCCCAGGTTTGCTTCATTCTACCTCCATGGCGCCCAGGGTTCCTTCAATCTATCTCCATGATGCCCAGGGTTCCTTCATTCTGTCTCCATGGCGCCCAGGTTTGCTTCATTCTACCTCCATGGCGCCCAGGGTTCCTTTATTCTGCCTCCATGATGCCCAGGGTTCCTTCATTCTACCTCCATGGCGCCCAGGGTTGCTTCATTCTATATCCATGGTGCCCTGGGTTCCTTCATTCTACCTCCATGGAGCCCAGGGTTGCTTCATTCTATCTCCATGGCGCCCAGGGTTGCTTCATTCTATATCCATGGTGCCCAGGGTTCCTTTATTCTATCTCCATGGCGCCCAGGGTTCCTTTATTCTATCTCCATGGCGCCCAGGGTTCCTTTATTCTATCTCCATGGCGCCCAGGGTTCCTTTATTCTATCTCCATGGCGCCCAGGGTTCCTTTATTCTGTCTCCATGGTGTCTAGGGTTGCTTTATTCTGTCTCCATGGTGCCCAGGGTTCCTTTATTCTGTCTCCATGGCGCCCAGGGTTCCTTTATTCTATCTCCATGGCGCCCAGGGTTCCTTTATTCTATCTCCATGGCGCCCAGGGTTCCTTTATTCTATCTCCATGGCGCCCAGGGTTGCTTTATTCTATCTCCATGGCGCCCAGGGTTCCTTTATTCTGTCTCCATGGTGCGCAGGGTTGCTTTATTCTATCTTTAATTTTTTTGCTTGCTGAACCTTAAATATTAAGTCTATGAAGCCATTTGGGGAGTTCATACTATAGTATCACATTCCATGACTTTTCAAATTTGTTTTGCTTCGTCTTTTTATTTTAGTCTTTGATTTCTTAAATAATCTCTCTCACTCTTCCTTTCTCTCTCTCGCTCTCTCTCTCACTCTCTCTCACTCTCTCTCACTCTCTCTCAGTCTCACTCTCTTTCTCTCTCACTCTCTCTCACTCTCTCTCTCTCTCTCACTCTCTCTCTCTCTCTCACTCTCTCTCTCTCTCTCTCTCTCTCTCTCTCTCTCTCTCTCTCTCTCTCTCTCTCTTTCCCTCTAAACGTGTAAACTGAATGCGCTCGGTTTCCTTTCCGCCTCAAAGTTCATTCAGTAAAAAAAAACAATTCTCCCAGCAGCTGAGTGACCCGAAGAACCTATCATTTCACGTACGGTAAACTGAGTGTGCCGCTCTCCTTTCCCCTCTCCTCTTCCTGCCTCTCCCAGGTGCCAAGCCAACCTCGGAAGTTATATCTAAAATTTAAAATTTCTCCCATTTGTCTCCCAGAAAGTTAACAGAAGACAAGCGTTTGTAAAGAGCAATAGATTAGACAAACGACGCTCTAATTGCTGCAGTGCTGAAACGCCAACCGATCATGATAAACCTGATGTTAATTACTTTTATCATTATGCCTCTTTCACCTTTCTTTCATTCATTACATAATTAGACTCACTCATTCGTTAAACATGTCTTTCTGTTTATCTTTTGATATCTGGTTGTGCAGAAATCATAATTTATAAAAATATTTCTTATTCAATCGATCAATGCTATTCTAATTTTGTTCTCTGTATATCAGTATGCTTCTCTCTCTCTCTTTATTTTTCTCTCTCTCTCTCTCTCGCACACGCACATTCACTCTCTCTTTCTCTCTCTCACACACACACTCTCTCTCGCTCTCTCTCTCTCTCACTATCTCTCTCGCTCTCTCACACACTCACACTCTCTCTCTTTCTCTTTCACAAACACACATACTCTCTCTTTCTCTCTCTAACACACACGCACACACTTTCTCTCTCTCTCTCTCGTTCTCTCTCACTCTCTCTCTCACTCTCTCTCTTTCTCTTTCTCTCTCTCATTCTCTCTCTCGCTCTCTCTCACACTCTCTCTCGCTCTCTCTCACTCTCTCTCTCGCTCTCTCACACACACACACTCTCTCTCTCGCTCTCTCTCACTCTTTCTCTCTCTTTCTTCCTCTTACTCTCTCTCACACTCTCGCTCTCTCTCTCTCTCTCTCTCTCTCTCTCTCTCTCTCTCTCTCTCTCTCTTTCTCTCTCTCTCTCCCTGTCTCTCTTTCTCACCCTATGTCTCTAGTTTTACTCCCTCTCAATAAGTATTAATAAAAAGTGTCAGACCATACATCGTGCCAGTAATATCAAAAGAAACATGGCAAGCACACATTATGTGAATAACATTAACAAGATATCTTTCAGAGCATACGTAGTACACTATGTCAATAATAATTACATGTATAAGAACTTTGGCAGAGCATAAATTTTGTCAATATCTTTTATGGCAAAGCATAATTTATGTCACATTATCAATAGAAATAGAAATTTATGGCAGCACATATACTTTTCTTGTTCAGAAATGTTATAAGCTATGGAAGAATGATTATCATAGTTAATTATTTTTCTTTTAACCAAGAGAAAATGCTGCCATTCAATTAGGAACTTTTCAAAACAGATTGAATGTATGTTTTTTCATGCTCTGGCATGTAAGGGAGCTTGGAAATAAGATTTTTTTTTTCTCAACAGCCATGCAGGGCTTTGTCATTGGGGAAAATTTCATTGTTTTACACTATTTGTATTGCTGACTTTGCTAGTTGAGAGCGGTTTTATCTCTTGACGCGCTCTTACGGTTGTCCACTCAGACTATGGCTGGTGGCTCAGTATAAACTTCACTGAGCACATTCCTGCAGTTGGCGCACCTGTGTGATAGGTACTCTTGTAAAATTAAATTCATTTTTTTACTTTAGTTTGATAATCAAAGAACGCAGTTATCTGAATGAGTTTTGTGTTTCTGATGGTTGTCAGTTTCCTGACAAGGCCTCTCTCTCTCAAATACCCTGTCTGGAACAGACATCGGCGATCATGATTCTCCACCTGTCCCTATCTTCCGTCATCCGCAGTAAGGCTATGTTGTCTTTGTTGTTTCCTGTCACAAAAGAGCTCAAGCTGTCAAGAAATGTAATCCTTTGTCTACCTCTGCTTCTTGTACCTTCTATCTTGCCTGTAAGAGATAAAAATTCCAGTCCCTTATGGCAACATATGTGTCCTAAAAATTTCAGTTGCCTTTTCCTTATTGTGTTTATGAGGGATCTCTCTTGGTTCGTTTCTTCTAATATCGATTCATTTGTCCTCTTTTCTTTCCATGATATTCTTAACATTCTCCTGTAGAACCACATTTCCGCTGCCTCTAAATTTTTCTTGGTTTCTGCAGTTATTGTTCAAGTTTCGCATCCATATAAAAGTATAGACCACACATATGTTTTCAAAACCCTCAATTTGGTTGAAAATGATATATTTCTATTCTTTAGAATGGTGCTCATTTTTTGGAAAGAAGCCTTTGCAATGGCTATTCTCTTCTTAATTTCAGTCCTGCATTTACCGTCAGATGTCAATGTATATCCTAGGTATTTGAATTTCTGTACTTGCCTGATTTGTTCTCCCTTGCTAAAAAGCTTGCATTCTGGATTGTTTTTCTTCTTAGATACTACCATACATTCAGTCTTTTTTACATTTAGAGACAATCCCAGCTTTTCACTCTCTTCTACAACAATATTTAGAAGCCTTTGTAAATCCTCTTCCGATCCTGCTAATAGAGAAGTATCATCTGCATATCTTGGGTTGTTTATATTTTCACCATTCGCTTTGAGTCCTTCACTTTCATCCAAGTTTCTTAAAATTACTTCACTGTACAAGTTGAACTGGTCTGGCGACATCACACAACCTTGTCTCACCCCCCTTTTAATATTTGTGTACTCACTGAGTTCTCCATCTACCCTTACCGCAGCAGTTTGATCCCAATAAGATTTCTAAGCACCCTCAAGTCTTTTCCGTCAATATCTAGCTGATTCAGCATCTCAAACAACTTTTCATGCTTTACCTTGTCAAAAGCCTTAGACTAGTCAATAAAGCATATGTAGAGATCCTTTTGAACTTCAATACTGACAAGGCCAAGAGGACTAAATATCTCTTGATATCGGAGGTGTCGCTCTACCACAGAGTGGACAGAGTCCATTTCGTGAATACAACTAATGTTAAGGTTCACAGAACTTCTGTTTTATGTTTTTAATTGTGTTGTGCTGTTGTGAAAACAGCATCAAGGGCAAAGTCATAACTTTATTCCTGTTTTGACTTACGCATGAATCTGACCATAAGGTTAGTTCATTTAGATCAGGATGGTCTTCAATGACTTGCTGAAGAATACGAACAACACCAGGCCATGTTGTTGCCAGCCCGACCACCAGTAGCTTCATGCCTCACAGAAAAGTAAGACTTTTTTTTTGTCAGAGAGATGGTGGCTGTCATAATGAATGCACAGAGTTTCCCCTTATAAAAAAAAATAGAAATCCCAGATACTGGAAGACTAAATACATTCTCTAGATCAAAGCAGAGAACTGTTTTGACATTGCCATTCTGTCCTTCCCTCGTTCAGGCATACTATGCCTGTAGTTTTCTATATGAAGGTGCTCAACTTCAGATTCAATTTCCTCTACTAATGTCACCTTCAGCTTTCCAACGACATCTCTGGTACTATAGTTACTTCTTTATGCTAGTTTTATCATTGAAGGTTGCCCAAGATTACGCTGCGGTGATGAGATCTTTTTCTTTTTTTATGGCGGATGTAGCTTAAAACAAATCTCGCAATAAAAAAAATCACCAGGTCTATGATTTTATTACAGCACTGTCTTTTGGCAACAGGACTACGCCGGAGTTTGGGTGTTCTACAGCACTGTCTTTTGGTAACAGTACTACACCGGAGTTTCGGTGATCTACAGCACTGTCTTTTGGCAACAATACTACACCGGAGTTTCGGTGATCTACAGCACTGTCTTTTGGTAACAGGACTACGCCGGAGTTTCGGTGATCTACAGCACTGTCTTTTGGTAACAGTACTACGCCGGAGTTTCGGTGATCTACAGCACTGTCTTTTGGTAACAGTACTACGCCGGAGTTTCGGTGATCTACAACACTGTCTTTTGGTAACAGGACTACACCGGAGTTTCGGTTTTCTATAGCACTGTCTTTTGGCAACAGGACTACACCGGAGTTTCGGTGATCTACAGCACTGTCTTTTGGTAACAGGACTACACCGGAGTTTCGGTTTTCTATAGCACTGTCTTTTGGCAACAGTACTACGCCGGAGTTTCATTGTGCTGTTTCCTTTTGCATCAGAAACCTACTTTTGAAACCCTAGTCTCTCATGTGTTTTCTTAAATACCATATCATTGTTTTCTTTAAAAAATTCTCATCATCGTTGATGTTACTATTTTTCATTGCGAAACATATCATACCTGGGGTTTTTAAAATGCGTTGAAATCAAATATGGCTTTTAAAACGCGATTTCATGCAAATTTTAACATTTTAGATTTTTGTTTTTCTCTCTTTTTTTTCTTTTTTCTTTGGGGGGGGGGAGGGGTGGGTGGGGATATTTTTCTCCAATTGTGCAAAAAATCAGAAACCGCATTCTTAAAAAAAATAATCTTAAATAATCTTACATAACTCTGCCAATCTTACTCAGTAGTGCCAAGTTTTCAGAGTTGCAACCCTTGCCGTGGCTTAGAATTATATTTTATTATTATTATTATTATTATTATTATTATTATTATTATTATTATTATTATTATTATTATTATTATTATTATCATTATTATTATTATCATTATTATCGCAGGGTTTCATCTCTACTAAAAATGATTACATAGCTTTATACAATAAAGAGAGCGTATTCCAGGATTGAACAATAATTTCAATAGAAAATTTTGTATAACATTTCATTCACATATAACGTGTTATGCTATTGAGATAGTGTAGAGTAATTTGTTGCTGTTATTGTTGTTGTTGTTGTTGTTGTTGTTGTTGCTGTTGCTGTTGTTATTGTTTTTATTTTGGGTTTTTTTATTTTGTTTTCTTTTGTTTGTTTGTTTTTTTTCTTTTTCTTTTTTTTTTTTTTTTTTTTTGTTTTTTTTTTTCTGTCTATAAATATCACTAGAACATTAATTTTTATTGATACCTTTATTGCACGCCTATTATTTATAAAATAGGAAACAAAACAAAAAAAAAAACAAAAGAAAAAAAAATCACGAAGCGAAGTGTTATTAAACGCTTTGCAGTATTGGCGCACCGAATAATTTTGTTTATATCGGAAAAGTAGCACTGCTTAAAAAATAAAACTATACAAGCTAGATCACAACTCCTGAAACACTACATACAGCTTAAGGTCCATAATCAGTGAAGATGCAGAGGTGACCGAAGACGTTTCAGAAATGTAAAAAAAAATATAAAGTAGTCACCAACTAGTTCTCAAGTAAGACAATGAACCAAGAGAAACAATTATATTAGACATACAAGTCATTTCGCTTTATTAGCTTCTTCGGTAATTATACTTTTTAGTTCATTTTCTTACTAGATCTAATTGGTGACTTGTTTATACTTTCTTACACTGCTTTTTATGTGTCTTTTAACTAAAATTTACTATTCACCCTTCAGTCTATAAATACGTCATGAGGATCATTTACAGTATATATATATATATATATATATATATATATATATATATATATATATATATATATATATATATATATATTCCCGAGTCTGCGTTAGAATTTTTTTTTTCTTTTCTGTAGTTTTTGATACGGGTACATAATCAACTTTCGATTTCATTTGGCAATCGGTCTGACATAAATTTATTGACAATTATTGCACAGACAATTAACTTATTGGTAATATGAGGAATTATCACAAATTAAAATTATATGTAATAGCTATTGGTAATAATGATGCACTCTTCTACTGAGTTCCACCCGTATACATGTTCCCCGAGCTACACCGAAAAAAAAAAAAAGGTAAACAAGCGCCTCCTTGTTTTGTCACATGACTGAAACAACAAAATGGCGACAAACATGGTAATGCATTACAGAGTGCTGATTTTAGGTGGTGAGTGTATCCATGTTAGGTTCTTGAACCAGTGATTCTCAATAATCGAGGTGCAACGGAAAAGCCGAGGACTGAAATATAGTTTGCCATTTTATGTATATTTATATAGAGTTTTCCTCCATTTCTAATCTAGATCTAGATCATAGATTCTAGATGGTTTCTCTGTGTGATCTAATCTAGATCTATCTAGATCTAGAGTCTAGATCTAATCTAGAATCTAGTCTTGTCATGCATGTCTTACATGACTCATCCGAATTTTCGTCTGTATACCACTTTGAGGCAAGATTTTCTTTTATCTTATTACATCAAATCTTTTTATATTGGTACATAAGAGCTCACTTTTTTGGCCATGTAAATTGTAATGAGTAGAGAGGCACTAGAGTTCTAACATCTGAGTCTGACAACTGGAATAATCGAAGAAAACGAAGAAGGGGAGAAAAGATGTTGGAAGGACCAACAAAGTGATTAAATTTATGTAGAATGAATGGTGAAAGCACTAAAATTGACAAGGGATAGAGATGGGTATAAAGGTTATGATTGCCTACGCTAAAAAGCAGGGCACCTGATTCAGTGATTGATTGATTGAGAGAACCTCTATCTATTTATAGATATTGTTTAAATGAACTCACGAAGATGTAAATGCTTTTGGCATTAATGTGATTTGGTATCTTAACAAATTTAATGCTTATTTCGGTTGCAAATTGAAAACTTTAGTGGTTTTTCAGCTTGCAAAGCTGAATTTTCCTGCTAACTAGAAATCTCTTTGTAATATGAAAGTATCGTCTACAGCTGTTCATACAATGTGACTTTTACTTCTAGATAGTGAAAATTTACCAACAAATTTGTAGTGAAGGACATCTATCTTTAAGCGATCAATAAAGGCTATACCAATCATTACTTCCAACACAAACTACAATCAGCTTATTGTATAAAATGTAGACAATTCAAGGGCCAAACTGTCAGTGCCACTGCAAAGTTAGTTGTGATATATATATAAATATATATATTTATATATTTTATTAAGTACGAATTTTGCAGGAAAGATAAGTTAGATAATAACACTCAGACTTAGCTTATTCTAAAAACTCTATTAGGCATCAGACTGAAGCTGTCAGTTAAGTTGACGGTCTCTTTTTAGATGCTCAAATGTGAATTTAGCAAGATCATTTTATAATAAGGTTTGTCATTCATACTTCTCATCAGAGAGAGGGTTGCATTTATTTTATCATATTCATAATTGAGGGCGGTTTCATTTTAGCCATTCAAAGATGGATGGATTGTTAAAAGCCTTTCATAGCATACAATTCCATTTAGTAACGGTGCTTAAGGTTTTCAAGTTCAAAGGGCGTCTTAATTATCATCGGATAAATGAGAAGACTGGCGACGAATATCTTACCAACAATTATTTATAGATATTTATGCATTGATTTCCTCCATACATTTTCAGGGATTTTGATATGAGGTTAGGAATAAACCAGACTTTTTTTAATCATTAATTTGTGTTCTGATGCAGTATTTTAATAATGTTATAAATAACAATGGATAGAGTCAATAAGAGTAATAACCCTTTTTCTTGTTGTTTAGTTGATGCAGTTTTATAGTAAAGGTCTAAGACTATTCATATGATTTAACAGGCCTGTCTCAGCTTTGGGTTTTGAATTTTAACAATTTTAACTTTTTCAGTTTTACTTGACACCACATTATGTGTATTCTGAACTCTCTGATCCCATCTGTTCCAGGTACAGGTTTCATCGGCAGAAACCTGGTAGACCACATCGTGAGAAACAGCCTAGCCACAAAGGTAAGGACCTCAAGTACCTTGTTTTACCATAAAAGTTAACCTTTCAACTAAAAGATCACACTGAGACACTCTCAGGTCACTGACGAATGAACTAATGAAGCTGGTATTGGTGGTAAGATTTGCAAAAATTACTGCTCAAGCCTTTTTGCTTTATCTGCTTACTTTTGATTGCTTGAGTGAAGAGGGCTAAATTTTGACTGATTACAGAGATGCCACTTTTCTGGCCATTGCAGGAAATCTGGCAATTTTTAAATTGCCACCAGTCAGACAATTCTCTAATTGCAGGTAAACTTAATCTAATGTGGCAAAATGTGGATATGAGAAAAAATATGAACTTGCTGTTAAATAAAATGAAGTAGGATGAAGACGATCTTTCTCAAACAGATTGGTTGAGAAGAGTAACTTCCCCAAAAAATTCCATTGAAGCAAGCGCAAACAAAGTAGATTTAATTAACATCCAGCATAGGTCTATTTTCAAGCATGCACAAACGCAACAGAATTAGTAAACGTCCGGCATACCTTCCAGTACAAATAAAAAATGCAAGTAAATATCAGGCATGGCTCTAACTTTCATTTCTTTAGAAACTTGAGAATTGAATATGCATGTAGATGTGTGAGTGTTTGTTGTGTGTGGAGTGGGGGGGGGGTGAAAAAAATTCAGGCATAATTTTCAGACTTGGATGGCATCTCTGTGATTAGACAAAAGCTTAGCTAAGCCCTGGATGGTACACTCAACTTGTAAAAGTATTCAATGAAGTTTTTCCAGGTTTCTCAGTACTTATAAATGTTTTCAATGAGGTCAAGGTTCAATCTTTCGTCGTTTGCCATTTTGTTGGGTATAAATCATGGTTGTGATCAATTTTTTTTTTTAGTAATTCTATTCATTCTTATTACTGCAGGTTTGTGTGGTAGACAAAGTTCCACCCGAGATGGCATGGCTAAACACAGAGCATTCAGTAAGTCAGTATTTTACAAACTCATTTATCTTCCATGAAGAAGATTTGCTTTTGTTTGATTTTCAGAACCAGAAGATAGTGGATGAACTTAGAAAGATAACAAAACTGATTTTTACTGTTCAATTAAATTTTGGGTGAGGATTTTTTAAGTTTTTGCCAGACAAAGAATAAAAGGGAAAAGGAAAGTGGCAGATCAGATATTGAAGTGATATTATGGTAACGATTTTACATAATTGTCGGTAACTTACTTGTAGCACAGTCTCTTCTTCTTTCTTTAATCTGCTGGTCTATCATACCTATCTTGTATAATGTCTAATTCGTTACTTAATTGGGTTTTTTTTGTTTGTATCTTTTTTTCAATTGATGTAATGAGAGAGAGTCTGATGTGTATATTCAATATATGTCTGTGCCTACTTTTTTTCTTTTTTTTTATTTTTTATTCATTTTATATGTAATTTAATTCTTTTTTGTGGTCTTATCTTCCGTCCCAGGAATCATTCTCTAGTCCCGTAGTTGAATTCAAGCACTCCAACCTGATACACATGAGTAAGTATAATTGATCATTAAATGAAGGAATGTTCAAGGGAAAAAAAGTTGTACAAGATCATTATCTTGTAGCATCAACGATGATGAGAATTGGGAAGAGGGGAGGGAAAGAGTAGAAAAGCAGAAAACAACGCCTGATGTACTTTTTTTTAGTGGCAAGGGGTAGAAAACAAAACACCTGACAATTCTTGAAGGTGGACATTATGTTTATAATGTTTCCAATTCTTTCATGACTCTGCTGTATAGAAGAATTTTCGAGTCAATCATATGGGTGTGATATAAACCCTTTCACTCTATAGATGATTCAATACTTTCTGCATGTGAAGAAAAGTCCTCATCAGGCAGAGAAAGTCTGAAAAAGATTTTATTTCTTAATTTTTTGATCATTTGAGGTACCCGTTTTAAAGGCAAATATAAGTTTTTATTCTTCTTCTATGGGTTGACTTTTGCTCATTTATTATATCATGTCACAGTTGTTTCATTATTAGTTGAGAATCTGAATCTATCTTTTTGCCTGAACTGCATCGAAAATTTCATAGCCTGTGATAATAAAAACTGTGAATAAATTAGTAATAATTAAAGATATTATTGATGTTACCATATTACAATCCTTAGAAGTAGTAGTAACAGCAGCAGCAGCAGTCGTATTAATATTAATAGTAGTAAAAGTAGTCATGGCTGCTATTGTTTTGATGATTAAAATTATCAATATGGAAATTTTTATATTTTAATATTTTTATTTAAATAAATTTTTATTTTTTATACCTCCCTGTATCTGCAGGTTCTGTCGAGAAAGTTTTCTGTGATGATGAGGGAGAATTTGACTTTGTGATCAATTTGGCTGCAGAGACTAAATATGGCCTGGCAGAGCCTGTGAGTCTCTTTTGCTTTAATTTTTTGCCAGATATGCTTTGCTTGTTATAAGCAGCCAGGCTTTTCTTTAGAACTAAGATGTGATTTTGATTTAAATTCCTTTTTTTTTTTTTGGTAATGTGAAGTCTGTATATGTGTTATTACAAAGAGGATTTTAAGTTTTCTTTTTGGGAATGAAAAGATCATTTTCATTTTTCTTTTTACTTCATTGTACTTGAATGTGTGAAAGAAAAAAGATAAAGAAATGGTTGTCTTATCAAAGTAATGGAAGCAAAGAAGAGATAAGCATGTAAGATAATGGCTGTTTTGTTTTTTGCTTGTTTTTGTTTTGTTGTGGAGAAACTGACAGAAAGCAACAACTCTTGTTTTTCAGAAGATAAATATCTAATAGCTGAGAACCAGTTAGCATGTTTTGCTCATGAAGTTTTTTGAGGACAATATAACAGGTTTTTTGTTGTTTTTTCTTTTTGTCTAATCAGCTTTTCAATTCAATCCAAAAAATGCAAAGGAGATTTTGTCATATATTTGGAAAAAAAATGTAAAAGACATAGCTTTTTTTTTCAATTTATTGAAATCAGCGTCTGCTCATAGGCAAAACAGACAGACAAGCTTTTACTTTACCATGCTACTCTAGCACACCGATCTTCTCACATTTAAATAAAGAGTTGTGTTTTCTCCTAGATCCTGATTAGAGTACAGTTCTGGCGATATGAGTACCACATATGATAGTTAGCTCAATTCTTCTATGGGTGCATGCTTCTATGGCCTCTTACACTGCACTTGCGTCTTGGCCTTAAGTTATATGAATCAGTTCGTTTGTGCTCTTGTGTGATCTGTTCAGCATTCCACATTTTCTACTCCCCCAGGTGTATAAAGAAGGCATTGAGCAGCTGAGCCTCAACTGTGCAGAGGTGGCAAGCAGGCACGGGGTGAAGAAGTTTATCGAGGTTTCCACAGCTCAGGTTTACTCGGGTGACAAGGTCAGTCAGTGCACCTCTCTCGTTGCTTAGTTCTTTGTTGTTGTCTTTTATTTTGAAATGACCAGTATGCAGTTCTATCCTTTACATGTTTGAAATTTGCTGGCCAAAACAAATGGTCCTTGTAAATAAATTCCTCTCTATCTTACTTGTTGCAGGGAATGAGTTTCTCATATCTCTCAAGGAGATATAATGCTTTATGAGGCTATGTGTTAATTGATGATAAATTGAGTACCTATCTTTTTGAAAATGGAGACATGCAACTCTATCTCTCTATCAGATTTGTCGTTTTTTATTTTAATCTTTTACCGGTCACTCCATTCCTCCATGTAATATGGAATTGTGAAACATTCACAAATTAAAAAAAAAAAAAGAACAGCACAGTACCCACCATCCTTTTTTCTTTTTTTTTTTTTTTCACATAGTCAAATTAAATAAGCAATTTTGAAAAAAAAAATGAATGATTGGAATCAGTGGGTTTATCAACTCTGTGTTAAGAATCAGCACCAAAATAAAGTACCTGAGCTCTCGAAACATGATCATGTCCTAGTCAAGTCAAAGGCATTTAAAAAAAAAGTTTTTGTTAGCTTTAGTGGTTGCTCTTGACAATCTGAGATTTCTGGCTTATGACTTCAATATAAAAATTTCATTTTATCATGAAGAAGTTTGTAATTTATACTTGCAGCTTGATTTGCCTGATCATAAACATCAGTTGTTGTGAGATTTATACTATTACTTTTTTGGAGTAAATTGTCAAATTACAAAAACCTGAAGTTTGTTAATCTGGAAAGTTTAGTTTACTTTTTTATACTGTGATATCAGATTTTTTAGCAACAGAATGTACCAAGGCATTCTTTTATCTGATAAATGATGTCTTTGTTTTTTCTAACAACCTTCAATTTCAAATACCAGACAAGCGGTATCATTGTTCCCTACTCATTTTTGTTGTATGATTGTGCCAAATCAATAAATCTGATTTTTGAGCACGACAACATTTGAAATTTGATTTTTCTTTTAATTCTCGCAACCTCAAAAACATAGAGAGAAAAGTCAATAATAAATATTTATAGATTTATAATATTTATCTGAAAATTTTCGAAACTTTTCTTTGCCATAATACGAACATTTTGAAGTTATGTACATCATCGTGATGCTTGAAAAATCACTTTATTTTTTTATCAATCTGAAAGTAGAAAATATATGACTTCTCATGATTAGCTGTAAAACTGATCTCTTCATTACATGTTATTATTTGATCACATAAAACTTTAATGTTTTGTTTGTTTGTTTGATATAGTCCATACCCAACACAGTGATTTTAGACCCTTATTTCAGTTTTGCAGTTCGTAATTTAAGCTGCCGTAGGGCATAGTGGAATTGAAAAGATGAGAGCTTAAACTCATCTACTGACTTAACCTGCAAAGAAGGTCCTGTGGATATGAGGGCATATGCTCCTTTTAGAAGAATGAAACCATATAAATTCTGTAAAACTATCTCAAGAACTAGTATTTTAAAATTGTTGTTTTAGTTGAAAATTTCAGTGCATTTAATTTATTTCTATATGAAGGTGATCGTGCTGAAAGCAATCTGTTAACCTGTACACTATAAAATTAAATAGACTACTGTGATTAATTGTAGTTAAAATGCTGCAATCCAAATATTTTCATTATTGATGTACAGAAGCTGGCTGTAGAAGAATCACATCTGGATCCTTGGACCAACCTGGCAAAACATAAGCTGGAGGTGGAGAAAAATCTGGCAAATTTTGGGTCAGACCTGAACTATGTTATTGTTCGTCCGGCCATAGTCTATGGACTTGGTGATACAAATGGGCTCAGTAAGTAATGACGGCTTTTGTCACTTGAAATTTTTGGTCTGAACCTGTGCTGTGTTAAAATTGCTAATTTTAATGTTTGAATTGTATTACAAGCTTTTTCTTTTTTCACTGTTCAACTCAGAATTGGCCAACATAGTCTGACAGTGGCATATGATAAACTAAATTTGATTTTTACTCAAAAAAGGGTATCATCAACTTTTATTTTTTTCCCCTTATTTAAAGTAAGAGATAAGATAAGATTAATTTTTTTCATCCCTCTTGGTGGAAATTCAAGTCTTTTCTCAAAATTATTTCTTACTCAAGCATTGTGAACAAATACTACTGCTGTACTTAAAACAGATGTTTATTGCTGCTGCAGTTTTTTCTTGAATATCACACTACAAAATAGATACATTTATATTTCTACATCTTTATATCAGTGTGACACATTTGCCCCTTTATAGCATATTCCGTTTTTCTTGGTACCAGTAAGCAGTGAGATCACTGTGCATGGATGAGACTGTAGTCTTATCTTTTAAGCCTATCCCTGTCTGACGCAGGTTTGTTTGACGCACGCAACTGATCTGAGATTGTCTTATCATCAGTCAAAGGTCAAAATTATTCAAGCATATATATTGGTCATCACTAATGGAGCTTATAATAAGTTTAAAATCTGATGACACTATGATTTCTGATTTATTTATCCTTTTTGCCTCTCTGATTTCTTTATCAACACAGCTCCCCGCATCATCATCGGCTCAATTTACAGATACATCAGACAGAAGATGCAGGTGAGGCCATAGCCCTCAGCAAGCACTACAAAATGATTGCATGAGCTAAGCCTAAGGTATCTCTTAAATATACCATGTATCTGCATCCAATCAAACCCACTTCCCACCACCTCCCTAGGAACTTATCTTGGAAAAGAAAGAAAAAAAGGATTAAGCTTCCCTGTTAAAAGAGTTTTATTCCTCTGTCCTAGCTTTAGGGTTTTGTTGAAAAAAAAAAAACTTGGGTTGAAAAGTAAAATGAAAGTGTTACCTGGCACAAAAAAGTAAATTTTCTATTATCCTAGATCAAAATCATCTGGAGATTTGTATGTGTGTGTGTTTGTGGTAGGCAGAGAGGAGGGAAGAGCCAAATGTCATAAACTTAGCCAAATCATTTAATATCACAGATTCATATTTTGAATTAAAAATATCATTCTTTTTCATTATACAGAAAACTTGTCAGATGCCTATAAGAACACTGTCATGATATTGCTGCTGCAGTAATTTTTTTTTTTTTCTGGTGGAGGAACTCATTCTTTTTTTTTTATGAATCTGTCAAAGAACTCGTCTGAGATCTAATCATTCCACTCCATCTATTGCCACAAAAGATTGTCAACCAATGCACCATGATTTTATGTTTTAGGCAATCTGGGAAGCATCATTTTAAGAAATTTGCAAACTTAAGCTGTGTGTCAAATTGTTGTGTAATTTAAATATCATGCTCCTTTAGTTTTGCTTGTAAATAATTTTATTTATCTCATGGGTCTCACACATTTTATTATAAGATGCATTGATTATGCTTTGCCTTGGAAGTGTGTTGTAGAAATGTAATTTATTGTTTTAATATTGCCTTATATCGTATGATTTTTTTCATGTGGCTACGCTTTTTCTTGTGTTTCTGTGTCAGATGTTGTGGACGAAAGATCTCCACATGAGCACAGTTCATGTTCAGGATCTTGTTCGAGCTCTCTGGCATCTCTGTCTCCATGGCAACAGAGGTCAAGTCTTCAATTTGGCAGACAAAGGAAGCACTAGTAAGGCCCAACATTGTCTGGTTGTTTATTGTTGTGATAACTATTTGATCAATTGAATAATTTAGATCATAGATGTTATCATTATCATCCTTACTATCTTTTCCGTCCTATCTTCTTAATGTCCAGAAACCTACAATTTGAAATAAGTAAGGCCTTTAAGTAGTAGATTTCTGTCACAAGTTTATTTTAGCTATTTTTAAGGATAAATTATTTGAACCAAATTTTCAAACTGAGCATATTCATGTTTTTGAAAATGCGATTTGGGACACTTGTTTTTTTCTTTTTTTTGGTGTCACAAATGAGTCAAAATTAAATCTCAAAAGAGCAAGATATGTAACTTGAAGAAATAAAGCCAAAACCATAAAATTTATCTTTATATTAAACCCATGTTCAGAACATTCCAAATATGTTCTTCATAGTTTCACTTTTTCTCAATCCCCATGTACAACTTTTTTTACAATAGAATTTTGACTTCTCTGGTTGGCAAGAGTTAATCTTTACAAACAAATCAATATTTTTGCTTCTTCTTCCCCCCCTACCCTCCCTTAACTCCTCCAAAACTTCCCATGCAGCCCAAGATATTGTGAGCAGCCTTGTGTCTGAGCTTTTCAACATCAACTACGACTTTCTCGGCTCTGTCTTTTCCAACCTGGCAAGAGTGAGTTGATCAAAGAAATATAATGGACAGTTATAAGAGTATTGCATAGAACAATTAGCCACATTGATTTAGGTACTACTCTTAATCATTGCAAGTTTCCTCAATAATACTGATCTCTTTAAAAGCTCAAACCTTTCTGTGACTGAATATGTTTTTAGGGAAATCTTCAAGATCAAGGTTAAGAAACGCAACAAATAAATTTTACCTACAGGACTGCAATTCTTTAATCTTTTTGCATCATTACGTACCTGTGAATGCAGGCCAGTTCATAGATCCAGGCACTACCTTGGTTGAGTGTGTGGTCATTCTAACACCAATTTGCACCGTTCAGCTGGCCAGGAATAGCTAAAACCTTTATAACTGATATGGTGTGATCAGAGGCAGTACTTAACTCTAGCTCGAGGCCCCTGATATCGAATATCGGAAAATATGAATTTTTAAAGTAGGGCAGTTAAAAGTATATAATTCCTCTCTTCTTCCTTTTAAAAAAAAAAGCTTGAAATCCAATAGGTCATGAGAGAATACTGGTAATTTCATGTCATTTTCACTAAAACACAAGTGAAAATATGTTTCTCTATCAGTACCTTTAAGTGTGACATCAGCAATTTGCTACTCATTTAGATAAGGTGTGAGGTAATTTTTCCACTATTTAACATTTTTATTCTGTCTTTAGCTGTTAAGTTCAAATTTTTATCTCATCATTCTCCATCTGCCTCCATTATTTCTTTGCTATTCCTGCATCCTGAATATAGTCAAACAAACAGGTTTTTTTTACTTTTTCAGCTGAAAGTATTGTTCTGGAGAAAATGTGATTTTTAATGAGAAAGGAGCAAAAGTTTGATGAATATTGAACCAAACATTTCAAAGTGAGGAGAGAAATTTAAAGATATGATGTGTTTAAGTTATGTACATCTATATGTTGTGGATGTAATAATCTCAGTACTTAAAATATGTTGTTATAGACTTAAGAACTGTCATTTATGCATAATTTTTTGCATCAGGTACGGATGTCAGATGTAGTAGATGACATTAATGAGAAACATATGCGACCATGGTCAGATGCCTGTAAGAGAGACGGCATTGTCAACACCCCGCTCACTCCATTCATAGATCAAGTAGGTATACAGAACATTGGTCAAATGTCCAGCCTGATATGTCTGAGTTTTAGATGATGAACAAATTAACAGACATCTATTCCAGCCCCAGGGCCATTGATTAAGGTAGTGTGGTTTAGGATGTGCTGTGTTTGTATGTGTGTACTTCTCCCACATGCAGAGGCTTCTTAAATCTTAACATCTTTCAGGCAGCACCGTAGAGAAAAGCTGAATAAATTCCAGGACTACTTTGAGCCGCAGACTAGATTTCAGATGTGTTTGTTTAAGCCTCACATAAAAAGTGCTAAATCATATACTATTAGGCATGTGCTAGGGGTGTCAAGACTCAAAAACTTGGTTTTAGCAAGGGTTATTGCATAGCACAGCTTGTATAGCATAAGGCTGACAAAACAGAGGTACAGATTTATAGCCTTTACCTGGGCTGTCTGGCGTCAATGTTGGTTCCATCTATAACAACCCTGGTCTTAGCTAAAGGCAAAACAACCCTGGTCTTAGCTAAAGGCAGCCTTATAACCCCAATGTCTTTGAATGGGCAGAAGCATCGAGTTTAATCAACATCTCTGGGTATGAAAATCAGTATATGCAATCACCTCCCTTTGTTATTCTAGTCTTCAAAACGATCAGTTTATAGAGGGTACACATTGTGAAACAACTAGAGTTGAATGCTTAGGATCTTTACAACAAGTAATTTTTTTCAATTTTTTGTATTACTTCTGTTTGAAATTGGCTCTGGTAGTTTGTACAGGGATGGCTGGTGATAGTTTGTGGAAAAGCTGCACTTATGTCTGCAGGTTATGGCCAAGCTGATCTGTGGTGATTAAATTATCAGGTTCTGAGAAAGTACCCACAGCAAATACACCGCAACTTGGATTTTGATAAATATAGTCTTCAGTGGTACATAGGAGTTGTTCTGTTGTTTTTTTTTCTAAAGCTGATATACTCTATTTGTAAAATAGGCCTACAAGTTACTGAAATCTTTTTCACTAAAAGCAGTTTTGAGCACCAAATGCCTAATTTGCCCTGGATGCGGTATATATTTTAAAAAGGAGGCCATCAAGATAACAATATTCATTTTAATGGATCCAGCTCAAGACATATCTGACCGAGTTGTGCTTGATTTATCTTAGGTAATTTACAATTAGAGCAATGTATTGGACGAGTTTGGTTCAGCGTATTCTCATCCATACATTTTTGTTGCAAACATATCATATCTAAAAAAGAACAGGAGATAAACATATTTTCAGGAGATTTGAATTTTTTTTTCTTTTCTCCTTTCCAGGAGCTTCTCTACAACAAACATCTGAACATTGATGGAACCAGGATAGAGTCAAAAGGATTCACCTACAACTACCCCACACTTGAACTGTCTAGTATGAAAGAGGTAGGGAGACGATAGGTTGATAACATAAAGAAATTGTCAAAATCATCTACACATCCTGGACCTATGTAGTTTGAAAGAGGTAGAGAGTCAGAAGGCCGATAACATAAGCTTGATTAAGATTTTATATTAAGTTATAGAAGTTGCTAAAAATCATCTATGACACTCTACACTGGAACTTTTTTAGTACAAAAGAGGAAGGGAGACAATAGGTTGATAATTATGAAAACTCGATGATGCTCAAAGTGTAGAAAGTGTTAAAATCACTCACATGTAATCTACATCAAAACTGTCAAGCAAAAAAGATAGAGAGAGACAGTTATGTTGGAGATTTAGTAACATTGGTTGTTGTTTTTTAATTTTTCATATAAGATAAAATCAGGGCTAGAAGCAACTGCACCTACCCTACGATTTTTAGCAGTCATATTTAAATTAATATGATTAGGAGTTGGTAAATGTGAAAAAAAAAGGTGGACACTCAGGCTACTTTATCAAGAGATGGTGGGCAGATAACATATGGGGCATATCTTGAACATAGTCAGGACAGATGGTGAGGATACAAAGAGTTAAAAAAAACACATTTTAGCCCATTTCTAGAATGATGTGATATGAGAGTGATAAAAAAGATATTAACACACCAATAATATGTAGAAAGATTGACACATGAACTATATTTTTCACATGTTAAGAAAGATTAAAGCATCAGTTATAGTTTTCACATGTTATGAAAGATTGACACACCAATTATATTTTTCATGTGATAAGAAAGATTGAAACTCCAATTATATTTTAACATATTAAGAAAGTTTGATGCACCAATTATACTTTTCACATGATATGAAAGATTGAAACTCCAATTATATTTTAACATGTTAAGAATTTCTGATTCACCAATTATACTTTTCACATGATATGAAAGATTGATGCACCAATTATATTTTATACTAGATCCTCGAGGACTATCTCCGGCTTGGCCTTCTCCCAGCAAGTCTGACTGGCAGAGACACATTTTACTCAAGGTCAGACTTGGATCTGCTGCAAGCCGAGGGCAGCGGCCTTCCCTTTGGTGCTGATGGAGACTCAGAAGATTTGGTCTATGATGCTGTTGAAGATCACAATGATAGTTGACCGCGACAGCTGGTCCGTTTTCAGCTGTGGTCAGCAGCAATTTTAAAAAAGTCTTTCCAGATTGTGATGAATGTCTGCCTGCAAGCTTATGTTGTATACCTTCCAAGCATTATCAAATCTCCCAAGTTTTATTAATATAGCACTGTGCTGAGTGCAAGACCAACTTTTTTTTAATGTTGTCTACACAACAATGTTTACCAAAATGCTGAATTTTTACACTCATGTAAAAATAGGTATGTGTCTGTTTTTTGGTATCTATCCTTCATTAGTTTTGTATATGAGATATTAATTTTATGAAACAACAATAATTATATTAATTTTGTTTCTTATTGTACCAATATATAACGTTTTTGTTTTGTTGTTTTTTTCATGAGTTAATCCACTTAAGTTGGTCTGTTGCTGTTTCGATCAAAACATATTTTCAAATCTGCAAGGAAAAGAATAATTGCATTTTATTTCTTTAAATAAACCATCATAAAGACATATTTGAGGAAGAGTTTTAAAAATGTTACTGTCTGAATAAGCTTAGACTTCTCAAGTTGGATCTAGGTTATCAATTGTGAGGAAGTAGGAGTCAGGCACAATCAAATATTTGATATTTTGAATGTGTGGAGCCAAAATATAATTCTAACAACAAGAATTCGAATAAAATTATTTTAAAAAATTTGCCATCTTTAAATGTCCCAAGGCCAAAATAGTTATATTCGAGTGATTCATCATGAATTGGCATGATTGCCTTTCAAATAAAGCTGTGTTTAAAATCTGTGATTTCATTTTCTTGTAAAACGAAATAATTTGTAAACTTTTAAAATATATTCATAGGGGAGGTTTTACAAAAATTATATTTATATAATTTTTTTTTATTTTAAATACCATGGAATAGAGTAATCAAACAGGTAACATTTTTGTGCTAAAATTTTGAATCAAACCACAAATTTTTTTTCTATGCTTGGTTTGCCTAGAAAAGTTTTATTTTATTTTGTGCCATATCTCTGAACTTGCTTCTATTTGGCAAGTGATCAGGGTACATACTTTTAGTATTTTGATTCTATACTTGTGATTCAGTGGCCAGTTTTGTGGTAATTCAAGTTGTATAACAACGTCCATAAAAAATATGAGCATTTCATTATTAGTCCGTTTGAAAAGATCTCATCTCTCTGTTTACTTTAATATATATATATATATATACATATATATATACATATATATATATGTAGCTTCAATTCTGTCAACCAATCTTTGTAACTTTAACTTGAGAACCATAGAAGATATTTTTTTACTTGAATATCTTTTATATCTATTTTTAGCCATACATTATTTATGTATGGAGGAAAGTGCAAATGATTACTCATGTCTGCTTCATCTGAACGAATTTACACATACTGTTTTAGTGGTAAGATGTCAAATTTAAATTGTAGAGACTGTAAGAATCTTTTTTTTTTGTTCAAATTTAACTGGGTTTAGCCAGATTGAACGAAACAGGGTAAAGTGATACGACATAAAGAGACTTTATTTTTACATTCTTTTACTGTAAAAAGTCGATTTTCTCACAAATCTTGGATATTTAAAAAAATTCCTAGTGTTTGGGTTGGGTTTTTTTTTCGACTAATTTGCAACAATTTATTAAATAGAAGAAGCCATGGCGAAAAATTATCAGCTAGAAGGCCTGTAGGAATCCCTCCTTATTGGTACAAAAAAACTCATCAGGTCCAGACCAGTCTGGTGTGGTTTACCACTGGTTGTCATGGTTTTGATGGAGACTTTAAACTTTAGAGCCTGAGGCTTTTTTCATGTAGTTTCTCGTTTATTTGCTAGAGTTATGTGCCGCATCTTAACAACTGCTTTACTATACTGCTTCATCGTGGGATGAGAAAGAAATAGTGGTTGGTAAAAGTTTCAAGAGAATAAGATAAACCTTTGATTTTTTTTAACCCGCAAATAAATTTTCTACATTTAGATCTTGGTCGTGTACAATTTTTTCTTGCAACTTTTTGGGCTGCCAACCTTTTTCTATCTATATATTTCTGATATCTTCACAATTTCGTGTTTAGAATTTTATGTCTATCGTTTTTATACTAGAAAAGGAAAATATTTATCATAATTGCATTTATTAGTATAAACAGTGAGAATGTTTATGCTTCTTGTTGCTTGTAAGTTTGTTGTTTTATATGAGAAACTTCCTATACTAGTCTACAGCTTTATTTGCTGTTCAATATTTTGCTTGCCAGTCTTTTCTCTTTATTTTTCAAATTATTTTGCATTTAAATCAAAATATTTCTTTGATCTTTAGCAGTTTACAACAGAATGAATCTCTTTTGATGAGGAATCCAAATCTTCATGTGAAACAATTTGATTTATCAAACAGTGGTGCCTTGTGCAGTGAAAACAATTTATCAACATTTATGTACAATCAGAGTTTATGTGTGTCTATCCACCTGCACTATATCAAGCTGGTTGTTTGTTTGTTGTTGTTTTTTTGCACTTAATTCTGTTTCAGAAAGGTTCATAAAGTTGGATTTTTTCATATCATGTTTAGTATACTTCTTAAATTTGAAGTTGATTTTTATCTCTGATTTTCTTGTAGAATTCTTGCAAGATTCATAGCTCAAGTTGAAACTTGTCTCAAAACTTTATTTTTTTCCTCCCTTATATTATAAGAGTTTACTTAATTTTCTCAGCATGTATTGCTGCATGTTACATTTTAATCTATGAAAATGTGGACTTTGAAAGTTTTGCGAGCAAGATGATTCCTTCCTTTTTACTTCCTCTTAAAAATGTTTTGGTTTTTTTTTTAATTATTTTCACTGTCAGCCAACTTTTTTATAAAGGCCTGTCAGAATGGAATTGAGTGCGTTATGTTCAAGTTAACGTTAGGCCTTTTCTTTGAGCGCAATTGTGGAAAGAATTATCTTTATCTAAATAGTCCCAGCACCAGGACATGTACACAATTAGAGTGTACCTCTTGTAAGTCCTTTCCTCATGCTTTGTAATGTTTTTTTTTATTTATTATTTCAAAAACTTGCAAGTTTGTTGCAGTTGAAATACAGCTGAATTTTTTTAGTACAAGACTTTTACGCGTACTTTATGTCATTTCTGATTTCTTTATCAAATATTGTTGCTCCAGTGATGGTTTTTTTGTTGTACTAACGCTGACTTTTAGATCATTTTTGAGAGTCACATTCTCTTTTGTTCCTTAAACTGGCCTTTAAATTATACATGGAATGTGTTGTGTGAAGTTTTTGGGGTTTTTTTCTTAAAATCCACCTACAGTAAAGCATTGTCCTCAGGCTTTTTATAGATTAAGGATCTCAGTGGCTTTTTGGAAAATATGAACTTTAAGGTCTTCATAGAATTTTCATGAAATGGTGTAGCTGGTGATACCATTTCTGGTCTCATATATTTTAGTTTATGCTGCATACAATACTGCAGTTCACTTTGAAAATCAAAAGACTTTGCACAATTTACAATTATTATTGCAATTCACAGCATTTGCTGGTTTTGTTTAATTTATTTTTTATTTATATAGAGTTGGTTCTTAATATGAGTTCAGTCTTTTTGTGCGCGCCAAAGTAATTAGAGAGCCTAGAGAGAGCGGAAGGCTTGGCCAGACTCACTTGGCAATTACTAATAAGCAAATAAAAATACAGCTGAACTCATGTTGTTAGAGATTATGCTCAGTACTCAGTTACGAAAGTCAATTAGGATAGGTAAATCTACATTTTTCTGCTAACTCTCAACAGTCTATTTCAGAAACTACTGCAGACGTTGTTGCAGAAATACGCCCTATATACATTTATATGTAAGCAACATTTTTAGAGGCCCAGCTCTTCTCTGATAAGACTAATTTGAGCATCTGTAAACTTTTACATCTCAATCTCATTTCCTCTTATTGTTTTAATCTTTTCCTAGGTACACCCTTTTCCCTTCTCTTGCTCATTATTGTTGTATGTTAAACCACAAGAGCCAAAGAAGAATCATTGTTCATTTTGTCCATTAATTTGAAGTTTTCATGGCAAATGTTTTTTAGTATATGCATGCAGCTTTATTTAGATAAAGATATGGCATTAAATATAAATTTAGGAATACATAACGTATTTAAAAATGTTTTACTTCATCCCACTTTTTCATGTATGTGTTTTGTTATTCTTTTTTTTTTGTTCAAATAACTCTTCTAGTCAACATAAATTCATGAATTATTTTACATTCAGTAATATTTTTTTTTTAATTCATGCAAGATAAAATCTGCCTTTTGAGAAAATTAGCATCCTGAATTTATAAACTTCACTGCAACCACTCAACATTGTTTACCCTTTTACCTTTAAACTTTTACTTCAAGCACTGCCAAATGCCTGATGCCCAATCTTATTCCAATCTGCCTAATTACACCAATGTTCAATGTTTTGTACCTGAATGCCTTTAACTCATGCCAGCCTGGCTTCTCTCAAGTTTTCCTGCACTTTGCTCAACCAAATATACTGCCTCAACCAGTGATAGCATTTGCCTTTGATTGCTTTAGCTATTTTTATGAAAGAGTTGATAAAACAACTTGCATTTTGGCTTTTGAATAAAGACTCAAATGGTGAATGTAAAACTGTGATAGTTATTAGTTCATCTTTGCTTCAGTGTTTTCAGAGATTTATTGTTCTGTTTTCTTTCTGTCTCTCTTGTATATACACTGTCTCTTGGCATTTCCTGTCTTCATTTCTGTCTTTGTCGCGTTGTCTGTCTCCGTACTTTATTTTTGCTCTGATTCTCTATGATGCAACTTTTTTTATGTTACCTCCATTTGTTCTCACTTTTTGTCTGTTTTTTCCTTCTCTGTGTATCTTTGCACGTATGTTACTTTACTCAGTCTGTGTTTATTTTTCTCTCTCTCTCTGTCTCTCTGTCTCTCTCTCTCTCTCTCTCTCTCTCTCTCTCTCTCTCTCTCTCTCTCTCTCTCTCTCTCTCTCTCTCTCTCTCTGTCTCTCTCTCTCTGTCTCTGTCTGTCTGTCTGTCTGTCTCTCTCTCTCTCTCTCTCTCTCTCTCTCTCTCTCTCTCTCTCTCTCTCTCTCTCTCTCTCTCTCTCTCTCTCTCTCTCTCTCTCTCTCTCTCTCTCTCTCTCTCTCTCTCTCTCTCTCTCTCTCTCTCTCTCTCTCTCTCTCTCTCTCTCT
This sequence comes from Elysia crispata, assembly GCA_033675545.1. NCBI lineage: Eukaryota > Metazoa > Mollusca > Gastropoda > Plakobranchidae > Elysia > Elysia crispata. Next base: position 96,788 of record JAWDGP010005773.1, read on the forward strand.
CTCTCTCTCTCTCTCTGATGCGTTTCTTGTTAAGAATGCTTTATTATGCTGGTTTATTCAGATACTTCATCTTGCAGTAATTTCTAAGCATGCCTTGAACCAGTTTAAGAATTGTGATTATAAAGACAGTAAGCATAAAACAAGATATATATGTGAGAGCAATATTTGTTTTAAAAAAGAAGCTTTGACTTTGATAAAACTTGAAACCTCGTGGGATTGATTTATAAGTTTAAATAAACAGTTTTACAAAGCCACATGGCTACTAATGTTGACTCAGGGCTTTTGCTGTAATAGAGAAAGCAAAGGAACGGTAAGCTTCTCCATAGCTTTGTTAAATTTGATATGTGACAGCGTCACCGTTTGTTTTTCAAGATATTCCTTAGACTTATTCCTATAATAATTAATTATTGACAATAATGATCAATTATAAAACCTTTTCATGTGAATGCTTTTCTATACCCATAAAAAAATGGAAATCAGCTCATCTAGTACTTTCGTGATCTATTTAAAGATTTTTTTTAAAAGCTTCTTACACTGTTACAGGACCAGGATTTTTTACTAAAATTGCTTGGTGTGCACTGTGATGGCAGAATTCATATTTGCCTTTTTACATTAACGAACATGATAATGCATTTTAAAAAGGAGCTCAGAATATGTTGGATTTTACAAATAATCTTTATTTTCTTATTACAAAATCTCACTTAAAATAGGATGGCATGCTAGCTATTATTAGACATTTTATTATTTTAGACAAGCTTCGTTAGATGTTGTAGTAGTAGTAGTAGTAGCAGCAGCAGCAGCAGTAGTAGTAGTAGTAGTAGTAGTAGTAGTAGTAGTAGTAGTAGTAGTAGTAGTAGTAGTAGCAGCAGCAGCAGCAGTAGTAGTAGTAGTAGTGGTGGTAGTTACAATAATACTCTTATATGTTATGTTTGCGAAAACCATCTTAAACATTAAAAAACTCAAGATTTGTAGCTCTATATTTTTCAGGCAATAAAGCCTTTTTTCACTTCTTGGTTTCTATCATCTTTTATTGGATAGTGACTTCAGCCTTTAGTTGTACATAATTCAGTCTATTTCACTTAAGTCACATTTGTGTTTGGATAAGATTTATTCCAAGCACCCTACGCTAACACGTCTGCAGTAGGATGCAACACCCAGTGTAAGACGAGTAGGCTATTTGAGATATTTTCAACCCATCAAATAGACCTTGTTAGAGGTTACAGACTATGAAATCTATATTCTCTTTCTTTTTCTCTATTTTTCTATGTTCTGTGTACACACTTACACACACACACTCTCTCTCTCTCTCTCTCTCTCTCTCTCTCTCTCTCTCTCTCTCTCTCTCTCTCTCTCTCTCAGGCCGTGAGAACGAGCCATGCAACATCGCAAACACAACTCAACGAGCCTGGAGTTTTAACATAATCAAGGCTGGGCATGTTGTCTCTTCATTTTCTTCGACAATATCTCTTTCCCTATGTTTGTCTTTCTGTCTTTCCTTTTTTCTGTGTTCCATCATATTTGTTACTCCTCTCTTATTCCTATATGTCTTTTTTGTGTTCCTTTTCTCTCTCATCATCTGTTATTCCTCATTTTTTTTCCTTTCTTCTTCTCTCTTCCCTCTTTTTTAGCTTCCTTGTAGTTTTATCTCTCTATCATGTAAGTATCACCACTCTCTTTCTCCACATTTTTCTCTCTACTACCTTCCATCCTGGTTTTTTTTTTTCTTTAATGCTAAAGCTCTCCCAAGTATTTTTTCTTTAATGCTAAAGCTCTCCCAAGTATTTTTTCTTTAATGCTAAATCTCTCCCAAGTATTTTTTCTTTAATGCTAAAGCTCTCCCAAGTATCCACTTAAGACACAAAATAAGAAAAGATATCATCCACTTCTACTAGACTCATATCTGCTTGAAGGCAAGCTTCATCAGTCTGCACACAGCTAATCAACATGTATTAATTTTTCTCTAGACCACCAGATACTTTAAAAAATTGCATCTGTAAATGGTCATACACAAGTGACAGAACGGAATGAGAAACATATAGCAGGTCAAAAACAAAATGTTTTATTTCATATTCAGAGAGCAATTCAAGATTTTATATCTAAATTTAAGACATTCAAAAAGTTGTGGGTTTAAAAAAAATGCCAACAGTTTTATATTATCTTCAAGAAAAAGCCCAAAGAATATGGTGATCTCTGTGAAGAGATGAAATTACACACAGAATTTGGGTCTGTTAAAGAGGAAGAAAAAAATGCAGTTATTGATATAATAATGTAATTCAAAATATTTAGCTGAACCAAAATATAACATATGGTGCATGATTTTTTTCCTTTTCATGTCTAGAATACTGGCATATACAGGCACACAAAAGAAATCTAAGGGGAGGTAAGCCAGATATCACTTCAACTGAGTTGTCTGAGATCCGGAAACTGGAAAGATATTCAGCCTTAAACATTTATCTTAGGCACCCTCTAGTGGTTGCGGGAATGTTTAGTCAATTGAAAAGGAAGTAATATCTATTGGTTTTTTTCCCAAAATAAAAATGTATATATATCCCTTTGCTGATTATGACACTTTCATGCACTTTTTTTATGGGTAGGATACTAAAAATATTGTATTCTATTTTCTAACCCATTGAAATGTAATATGTGTAACAAGTGACTCATTTAGTGCAAAAGTTATTGCAGTAAACTTACAAGGAATGACAACAATTATTGCTTTATCATTTTTTTTTCTGTTTTGTTTTGTTGTAAAACTATAAAAGTTTTACACACCTTTGGTAAGGTCTTTGTGTTGATGTTAACTCGTATTTCATTGTATGAGTAAAAATTTGTGTTATTTGACATAACAGCATAACACTCAAACAAGGCTGAGCTACTACTTCAAACATACAAATATAGACATTGTCTTTACAATTATCCTCAAATAGATCCTACTTTCATTCTTTGCAAAAAATGAAATTTATACATGCACATAATTCTCAGACAAAAAGACCCTCACATTTTTTTTTGGCAGCAGCTTTATATAATTCACATAAAACATTTATTTTATACAAACAAATGCATCAAAACATTATACACAAAATGTTGCTTATTTTGCAGATTACAGAACTGATAAGAAAGTTTATATTCCAGATAATCTAATTTCATTTAATTCCTTAGTTTGCAAACACAGTTTACATGTACACATACATCAAAGACTACACTCAAGATTTAAAAATCTTTGATCATTTTATCCAATGAGTTTCTCAGTGTATAAACATAATTTTCAAGCACACAATCTCACACTACACTAAGATACATCAATGACAAAGACAATCCCCTTTTCTGTGCAAGCCAGACATTCATTATTCAATAGGGATACACATCGCAGTTGGTCATCTTTATCTGCCCCATCCGGATGACCCCACAGTTCTTTAATCCAGCCACCCTTTGAGCTAACAAGGTGCAGGGTTCGGCTGTCGAGACACGTCACAACACAAGTTCCATCTATGTGGCTGCTAATTGACCAGTGGTTTTGCACCTGTCCAACTGTAAAAAGAAGCCAGTGAATAAAGGAGATTATACACAAAAGTTGCCAGATGGTTAAAAAGCAATTCTGAAGTATGAGATAAGTGCTTCTGGCATCTTATAAGACGAGTCATTAAGACTGGGATGGGTTTTTGGAAGAGGACAAACCAATTTTTCTTTTATGGAGTCTAAAAAGAGGGGCTAGGCGGAATGCAGAAGTGCCATAGGGAACTGTCACTCTTCTTGAAACTCAACTCAAGCTGCCCTACTCAAGCCTGCGATAGTCCAGGATCTTGCCTTGTGTGCTTGCCCCAAGAAAACTCTTAATGACACCGACTAGAGACAGGAGCATTTCCCCGTGATAGTCTCTTCTACCATAATTCTGATTTTTTTAACACATAAAATTTAAAGAAAATGCACCTTTAGAAATACCCGGATCTTAAAATGTGCTATATGTGACATGTGATTGGATGCAAAACAAAATAACTTGATTCAAATCTTAATACTAGCCATTTATGCAATGGTTTGCCATGACAATTTAGCTCTCTTTCAAACAAAGCATTGGTATTTTTAGAAAAATGGAGACTTAAAGATTATTTTAAAAGTAATGCCCCAGAATGCAAGTGCTAATAATTTAGGGGGGAAAAGCAGGTCATTTACTACCTTTATTTCTTTAGTCACAACTATTTATTAAAGGTGTAACATTTCTGCTACAGATAACTATGTATAGTTAGTAAGTACTGAGATATCAGTAGTACTTTTGCACTTTTCATTGATGTCCAGAAAATTTCTAGTAATTCACTATTTGGCTTGTTTCATGTTTCTCTGAGACCAGAAAAATTTATATTACACATTAAAAATAGCTCTGATATGAAAATATACACTTTCAATAAAAGATAAAGTGGGTTTTTATACTGTGAAGGAATGTTAGTATTAAGGGACAAAAGCACTTTTGATAATGAGAATGAAGGATTTTTCAAATTCCTGTCATGACCTAATTAATTATAGCACTGTTAATTTCACATCAGAATACTTTGATCATTTAAAAAACCAATAAAAAAAGACAGAAGATTTAAGTGATATACCAGTTGATTGAAAACTATTAAAATATTCAGGTCAATTTTTTTTTCGTATTCAGTCTCTAAAATTTTAAGCTTATATCAAGCCTGTTACAATTAGCATCAGGTACAACTAATCTACACAGACTAAATAACAAATCACAGCTCATCAATCATCGATAAAAGCTTCAAACCCAGAGTTGCTGTATCCCTTGCATACATTACAGCTTGTGTATGTCCCATAAAGGCAATTTTGTATCCTGAAAACTGTAGAGATTTTATTATTGAGAAAGTTGGAATCACATGGTCAGAAACAAATCATCATACTTAAGTATTTTGAATCGCTAAATCTTTATATTTCTCTTTACCTTCGGTCTCAGCCTAACTTGCATGTGTTCTAGCAAATGAGTTTGTGCAACCAGAACATTGTGAGTGCAACAGATAACTTTTGCAAAACAAACCTTTATGGTTATACACAAACGTGCCATCTGATGGCTTCAATTTAGCTATTGAGTCATCACTGTTTGACATGACAAGACACCGATCCTGTGTGGCCACCATATAGTTTGGGTCTATAGAGGAGTCTGGGGAACAAAGAAAGAGGCTAGTATCAAAAACATTAGCAGATGTTTGCATGGGCTAAAGATGGGCTTCATACTTCGGTTTTGCTTTAAGTCTTAACACATGAATGCAGTGCTATGAATAGCAGAATATGAACATAAAGTCTTCAGCTCTGAGAATGAATTTATCTAGAAAGTGTGGACACTCATACAAAGAAAATTTCATTTCTTGCACATTTTTACCCTGTCTTTTAAATATAGTACATTTAAGCTGTATTTTGCAGTTAGGCAAGGGAAATAGAATAAAATAATCAAGGCACTGGAACATGCAGGGTCTCCATCATTGACACAGCAAAATATTTAGAGAAGCAATTGACCCGGCAACATTATTAAAGTACTTGCATGCCCCTCATAATCTCTTATGTTTTTTTTTACTTTTTTCGTTTTGTTTTGTTTTAGTTGAAATGTCCGAAGGTTTCAGCTGGAGAAGTGAATAAGAGACTGAGGCAGATATCAAGATAAAAAAGATAAGTGAGGCGGGAGAGGGGAGAGATAAAGGAATAGAAACAAGTGAAGATTGAGAGAGGTGTATGAAGCAAATGAATCATGTAGAGATTTATATGGAGAAAAAGAGAGAGAGAGAGAGAGAGAGAGAGAGAGAGAGAGAGAGAAAGGGAGGGAGAGGGAGAGAGAGAGAATAAAAAAATTAAAATAGATAAAAATACTAGAATCAAGTAATGTATATACTTACTACATTTATTGTAAATATTTAATGAAAAAAGAAAAACCATTATAAACAGGAGGACCTACATACATGCAGAGAAAATATTTAAAAAAGAAATTATTGAAAAAAAATTTGATAACCATAGAAGTAGTAAGAGCGATAACAACAACAACAACAATAATAATAAAAGGATGATACCAAGAAGAACATCACATTAATTATGTTAATTATAATAATAATAATAATAATAATAATAATAATAATAATAATAATAATAATAATAATAATAATAATAATAATAATAATAATAATAATAATAATAATAATAATAATAATAATAATAATAATAATAATAATAAAAATAATGATAATAATAATGATAACAATAATAATAATAGAGACAACAATCATGATAAATCAACAAGCTTTACTTAGCCGGCGCAAAATCTTTCCAGAAAGATCAATGAAGTCAACACCGGTAGAGCCAGAATACGCCACAGCCAATGTCTTGGGGTCCACAGCTGCTATAGAACAGCAAGGCTGTGAGGTTGGTATGTACTTCTGCAGAATGTGGATACAGAATGTAATCACAGAGTAGTTAATGAAACTGAAAAAATATAGTCTAAAACAGACATGTCCCATCTGACCAAATGCAACCAGTGTTCAAATTTGCACTGGCCCACAGCCTCTGTCATAAAATTAAAAATAATAAAATCTTAATGGTTCAAAGAATATCAGGCTGAATTGTCTGCCCTACACCTTTTCGAGTCACCAAATCTGGCCCTTTTTTTCAAAAATTTTGGACACCCCAGGTCTAATATATCAAAATTATACATATGCAAGGAAAACAACGTCAATGTATATGAAGGGTTAAGAAGGAAAAATATGTTGGGTATTTTTTTTTTAATAAGGACTGAGTATCTTGGTTGTTGTTTATAAGTAAAATGCATGACCCTAATAATTTACTAAAAACATAAACAAAATAAAGTGTCACTAGGCTTACAAGGACTAGTATCTCTGTTCCTCTAAATCTAATGCTTCTTTATTTTTGTATTTAACTGAATCTTGCAACAGAATTGAGAAGCATACAGATTTGTCCTACGGTGGTGACACTTTCTCAACTAGTTTAACCTACCTCAAAGGTCAATCTGTTTTGCTCTACATGAATCATTGCTATTAGTGACTTGCAGCTCAAGGTAACAGCCACATTCCAACCTGAGGGAGATTGGCTGTCCATGACCGTCAAGCAGAGAGGTTGCCAGTTCAAATCTAGTCTTTGGATGGGATTTCCCTGAAGGGAAATTTAGTTTATAATAGAGAATTTATCAATGTCACAAAAAATTATGTAACAATATTTATTATTATAGTGAGTATTTTAGAAAAGAAACAAATTTTCAGAATTGAAATGACATTTTGATATTTCAAAAAAAAATTATAATCATATTTTTTGTGCTTCAATATGAAATGAAGATATAGCATATTACGACGTGATTTGACAGTAAATTAGAAGACATAAGTGTTCTGGAAGGAGGATTGGGTGAAAAAGGTAGAACAAGAAGCAACAGCAGCAGAAGCAGAAGAAGGAAGGAGAAGCAAGAGGAAGAGGAGGAGGAAGAGAAGCGGGAGGAAGAGGAGGAAAAAAAGAAGAAAAGGTGGAGGAGGTGTAAGTTGAGAAAAAGAAGAACAACAAGAAGAAGAACAACAACAACAGCAACAATCACAAAGAGGAGAAAGAGAAGGAGATTATGACAGTCATAATTGTGAAAAGGGGAATGAGAAACAGAGAAGAAAAAGAGGAAGAGAATGAAGAATAAGAAAGAATTGGAGTAGATGAAAAGGGGAAAAAAAGGATGGAAACCCATAACAACACCCAAACAAACAACAACAAAATGATCAAGAGCACTATAGTTTTTGATGTCTCATAATATCACAAACAGAAGTAAAGCAACACAGAAAAAATAGAGTGGTTACAATGGTTTTGGCTGAACTGCTGCCTCGATTTGTAACAACAATCATAATTTTTTTTTTCTTAAATCAAACTCCAGGGAAATACTTTTAGATCTAACCTGAGTGTTGAAAAGTTTCACACAAGAGTTGGCAACGTCACCAAGCAGGACTAGACCACCGGGCAGCAGCTTCATGTCATAGATGCAGGGCTTCATAGCATCCTTGGCAATTTGAACAGAAAATGTCTTCCTCTGGCTGTAGAAAGATTTGTCAAATTTATAGCAGGCTAATCTCCTTAAAACTGCTTATTGACACTGTCTGCATATCTGTTTCTGTAAGCACGTGCGCGCGCGCTCACTCGCTCTCGCTCTCTCTCTCTCTCTCTCTCTCTCTCTCTCTCTCTCTCTCTCTCTCTCTCTCTCTCTCTCTCTCTCTCTCTCTCTCTCTCTCTCTCTCTCTCTCTCTCTCTCTCTCTCTCTCTCTCTCTCTCTCTCTCTCTCTCTCTGTCTCTCTGTCTCTCTCTCTCTCTCTCTCTGTCTGTCTGTCTGTCTGTCTGTCTCTCTCTGTCTGTCTGTCTGTCTGTCTGTCTCTCTCTCTCTCTCTTTCTCTTTGTCTGTCTGTCTCTCTCTCTCTCTCTCTCTCTCTCTCTCTCTCTCTCTCTCTCTCTCTCTCTCTCTCTCTCTCTCTCTCTCTCTCTCTCTCTCTCTCTTCTTCTCTTTGTTTCTCTGTCTGTCTGTCTCTCTATCTCTGTCTGTCTGTATGTGTGTGTGTCTCTCTCTCTTTCTCTTTGTCTGTCTGTCTGTCTCTCTCTCTCTCTCTCTTTCTCTTTGTCTGTCTGTCTGTCTCTGTCTCTCTCTCTCTGTCTCTCTCTCTCTCTCTCTCTCTCTCTCTCTCTCTCTCTCTCTCTCTCTCTCTCTCTCTCTCTCTCTCTCTCTCTCTCTCTCTCTCTCTCTCTCTCTCTCTCTCTCTCTCTCTCTCTCTCTCTCTCTCTCTCTCTCTCTCTCTCTCTCTTTATACCCAGTTATGATTTACCTAAAGATCTGGGCAGGCCATTGCTGTGTTGGTGCTGTCCGTGTCTTAGAAGTCTAGAAACACACACAACACAAAAAGTAGATCCATCAATTTCTTTTGTATTTAGTAAGAAAAAAAAAGAACTTTCTTAATTAACAAACTGACTGGGATGGTTGTTCAGAGCTTTTATCCCTTTTGTAAGAAATATCAATACAAAACCTCAACCATTGCTGTATTTGATAAAAACCCCCCAAATTTCATAGTTATGATTGCTTAACGTCGAGCTACCTCCGCAGAATTGATTTGCCAGCAAAGAGAGAAAAGTTAAGAGCATCCTGTGCTTGTTGTGAATCACTGAGAAACCATATAAACCGTGAAAGAGATCAATTACTTGCTTATGTTTCTACACACAAATTAATGAGCCATAACATTGCTGTGACAACATAATCAGAATCTAAAAGCTTGGCCAAACTTGATAAAACAGAAAAAAAAAACTTAAAGAAGAACAGAAAAAAAAAATCACACGAGTTTGGACAAACAGTCTATCGGTCTTATCCAAAAAGTCCTCTACAAATCCTTGCAAATTTGTTTTCTATATTTCTCTTTGGGTATTTTTTTTTTAAACTTATACTTTTAGCTGCAGAAGTAAGAGAAGCAGTTGTCTCGAAATGAAATAGAGGCAGGATAAAAAGATAAAACAAAGACTACTGGAAGAGGCAGATCTGAAGGCTTTTAAGGTTTTTTGGTTTGTTTTTTTTCCGCTTCTGGGCATGTGTTTTTAGCTTCATGTCAATCTGTTAACTGAAAAAGAACCCACAATTTTGACATAGAGTATCCAACAGATGCTGAACAATATGCTTTACATTGATCTTAGTTTCATTTCTAAATAAATATATGAAGTAAAAAAATGGCACATTAAAACTATAGAAAAGTTTACCATGAGATCAAAACAAAGGCTCTTAACAGCCAGGTTTTTCTATCTTAGTTTATCACTTGTGTGGACTAAAGTCTATTAGTTCTTTAATTTAAAAAAATCACAATCATAAATTTACCTTAGTCCTAAAAATCCTCTGTAATTTCCTCAGCCCCAGAAGTTGAACTGCATTAGAACGACTCCTTTTGCTCAGCTGAGAAAAATAAAATAAAATCTCAATAAAATTTTATCTTCAAATACAAGCATAATATTTTCATGCACTACCAACTAAAAGGTTGAGTAATTTTTTTTTTTTTTATATATAGATACATGTTTCTTTAGTCATGCAAGATGTACACTTAACATAAATGTTAAATTTTATCTTTTAAAATTACCGTTAATAGATAATCACTTCCATTTCACACTATCAAACCTAGTGAATGTAATTGACATCAAGTCTAAAGGATGGCTTATTGTCCATTTTACACTTCAAAGGTGTTTATAAAGAGAGAGCAAAGAATTTTTCTTGGCTTCTCACATTTGTGCACGAATAACCAGGTTTACCAGTGGAGGTGTTGGAATTTTAAGCAAATTTAAAATAATCAGTAAAACAAGAAATTTTCTCCTTACTAATTCCCTTCTTTCCAATCTAAATATTCAATACTTGATTCATCAGGACTGATTTTGAGGTGACATTAATGATGTGTGTGTGCATATATATAAAATATAAATTAACAATTAGGAAAAATGCCTCATGCTTCATATCTAAAAAAAAATTTTTTTGAGGAAAGGAAGAAATCACCCTATCCAGGTCATTTTCGACTTTTTCTGTGAACATTTCTGCCTGTGTCTCAACATCTGCAAGTTTTTGTGAAAGGGTTTGCTGTGCTTCGTCAAGTTTTTTTAAATCCTTTCTAAGTTTCGCTGTCACATCCTCAGAATCTTCTGGTTTGGGCTTTAACTCTGAAACCAAATTCACAGAAAATTTAGTATTTG
>JAWDGP010005773.1:115000-140000 GCA_033675545.1 Elysia crispata
AATATTGTTGCAAACTGCCATGGAAAGAAAAAAATAACCAGCCAAGGTTGTTGATTTTCATCTCAACCTTTACCCTCCTTCCAGCAGGGATCGAGAAAAGAATTTCGGATACTGAGGAGAGACAGAAATATTACAGCAGAAACCATTCTCTTGCAAGGATAGACGGAAAGAGGTTCAATTTAGAGAAGTGATAAAACTAGTTTGAGTTTATTGGCCCAGGATTCTATAGAAATAGGAGGGAGAAAAGTGGCTCTTTGAAAACAAAATTATTCAAGTAGAGGCAAAAAATGAGTTTATAGATTTCATTTTTTTCTCTCTATTGTTTTAATCAATAAACTTCATGGACAAGAGAGAGAAAAGAAATGTAGAAAGAATAGGAGAGGTGGGGCGTAGGAGGGAAAAATAATGATGGTTCGAGGGAGGAGGGGGGAAGAGAAAAGCTAGAGAACTGAGAGAGAGATAGAGAGATAGGAAGAAAGAGACTTACAGTTAGAGGGATACAAACAGTATGAGAGAGAGAATTTATTTTTATTTTTCTGTCTCTCTTCTCTGTAACTGTCTCTCTCACTCTCCCTCCCCTCCTCTCTCTCTCTCTCTCTCTCTCTCTCTCTCTCTCTCTCTCTCTCTCTCTCTCTTTCTCTCTTCTCCTCAGTCAGCCACATAATTCTATTCTCAAGTCCTCTCTCTTGCACAACATACAATTCCATTTCATTTTATTTTATTGTTTTTGTTTTGTTTTGTTTTTTCAATCCAGTAGTTTTTTCTCCTTATAAGTTTCCCGAGTTAAACTTAACAGAAAAAAAAGAAAGTTTTACGCCCATAGAAGGACGGCACCAGTTAGAATTAGATTTATAATTTGATGATTCGAACCTCGAACCTCGTCATTGTGATCCTTTACACTCTACCGACTGATCTATGCGACGTATTCACTTTCCCGTCTCTCCGTTTCTTTTTTTTTCCTCGTATTTGCTGTCCATATTTATAAAAGACCTTAATCAATTATTGTAGCATGGTTAATGTAACAATGTTGTTGTGGTGAATTGCCTCTTTTACAAAAAAAGAAATACTCTCGACTTGGGAAAGATATGCGGGTGTATGCATTCAAAATTGTGTAATTTATAAATGAAGGTGAAACGTGAGAAATAATCTCATGAATATCTACAGATAATTCTGATATGAATTCACAATTATGTTTTTTTAATAGCATGTATATATAATAACAATTGTGTTAAAATTACTATAAGTGTAAGCATTAACGATTTTTTTTTCTTTCTTTGTTGTTTTTTTAACGACAAGTATATAATTATGAATTCACAATTACGTCATTTATCAACTAACGCGCAAAGTGGAAAATAAAGTTCAATAAAGGAAAGATAGCAGAATACATGGATATCTACATGTACTTTCAGGTCTCTGTAATATTCACAATCCACAATAATATTATCTTATTTTACTGGAAGTATAAGGTATGATTAATTTTTTTTTTTTAGCTACATGTATTTATGTATTCACAATTATGTCATTTATCAACTAACGCGCAAAGTGGAAAACAATATCATAATATATATATATATATATATATATATATATATATATATATATTATGATATTGTTTTCCACTTTGCGCGTTAGTATTTCTTATATTAAATTATTGTATATATATATATATATATATATATATATATATATATATATATGTATGTGCACATTTCACGGATCATTAAGGGTGTATGTATTCACAATCATGTCATTTAACAACATATGAGATATTAAAGGGATTAAAGAACACACAGTGTGCGCCTATCATATGATACTGCCACTCAAGTCTGATGCAGTAATTCATAGAAACAAATTAGGAAAAATTTTGGTTGAAAGATTTCTCTTTTGTGTATGAATTAATCTCTCTATTCCATCGTCTACCTCTCTCTCTCTCTCTCTCTCTCTCTCTCTCTCTCTCTCTCTCTCTCTCTCTCTCTCTCTCTGTCTATCCCTTCTCTTTCCACCTACCGGCTTCCTTGAATGCTTCACCCTCTCGTTCCCTCCTTCTCTACCCCATCTCTCTTTCTCTCTATCTCTCTCTCACCACTATCATTCACTCTCTCTCCCTCTCACATCCCCCCTTCTCCCCTCTCTCTCTCTCTCTCTCACTATCATTCACTCTCTCTCCCTCTCACATCCCCCCCAACCCAATCTCTCTCTCTCTCTCTCTCTCTCTCTCTCTCTCTCTCTCTCTCTCTCTCTCTCTCTCTCTCTCTCTCTCTCTCTCTCTCTCTCTCTCTCTCTCTCTAATTCCTAATTCCCTTCTTTCCCACCTTATCTTTCAATCGATTAAGTTCTTTTTCTGATCAATCATTCTTAATTTCCCATTGAATTGTTATAGATTAGTTCTAGGCTGATGGACGTGCCAGAGAGGAGAAAGCTGTAACAAGTAGCACTAGGTCAATAAATATCCAAGAGAACTTTCGCCGCCCAACCTGTTTAAACATTTGCCAAACCTTAGATCTCTCATGAGCCATATGCAATTAATCGTTTAAAAAATAAAAAAGTTTAAAAAAATATATATACATAAAAAAGCAAGAAAAAAAATTGATATGTGGTGAACGTCATTATATTTTTGAAAAGAACGCATGGCAGGGTCTGTATAATATTTAAAAGAGAGCGTCGTTTAAAAGGAAAAAAAAAAGAAATTAACTTAGTCCGAAGTACACAGTTAAGCCCAGATTCAAGTAAGCTATAATTTAGATTTAAAGTTATCTAAGATTAGTCATGGTATGAAAGGCCTATTGTAAATTTCCTAATTAAATAGGAAATTTATTACTATTTTCGTTTAGCCTTCTAATTGTTTTGTTTCAGTTTTGTTATTTTGCTTTCTTCATCTTTTTTTGAGTTTTTACATTTCATTGCATTGCTGTGATCGGGTGCAGCAGTCTCATCTGTCAGCGTCACCTGAAACAGTGTCAGCCGCTGACAAATGATGTCCTCATAAGTTGCCTCCAGCACTCTCTATCTTGGCTAAGTCTGGCCATCTCCTGAAGTTTCTTACCACTGGTGTTTGTGATGTGTCTAGCTCCAGCACTCTCTATCTTGGCTAAGTCTGGGCACCGCCTGAAGTTTCTTACCACTGGTGTTTGTGATGTGTCTAGCTCCAGCACTCTCTATCTTGGCCAAGTCTGGGCACCGCCTGAAGTTTCTTACCACTGATGTTTGTGATGTGTCTAGCTCCAGCACTCTCTATCTTGGCGAAGTCTGGGCACCGCCTGAAGTTTCTTACCACTGATGTTTGTGATGTGTCTAGCTCCAGCACTCTCTATCTTGGCTAAGTCTGGGCACCGCCTGAAGTTTCTTACCACTGGTGTTTGTGATGTGTCTAGCTCCAGCACTCTCTATCTTGGCCAAGTCTGGGCACCGCCTGAAGTTTCTTACCACTGGTGTTTGTGATGTGTCTAGCTCCAGCACTCTCTATCTTGGCCAAGTCTGGGCACCGCCTGAAGTTTCTTATCACTGGTGTTTGTGATGTGTCTAGCAAGTGATACAGGTGGCTGTCCTCTGCAGCAGCACTTTCAATAAACTCAATAAATTTATCATCTTGGTGTTATTCATAAGAAAACAATATATTTTTTTTTATCACGGGATTCTGCAAAAAAAATCTCTCTCTCTCTCTCTTTCTCTCTCTCTCTCTCTCTCTCTCTCTCTCTCTCTCTCTCTCTCTCTCTCTCTCTCTCTCTCTCTCTCTCTCTCTCTCTCTCTCTCTCTCTCTCTAGATCTCTCTCTCTTTCTCTCTCTCTCTCTAAATATCTCTTTATATCTCTCTCTCTAGATATCTCTCTTTATCTCTCTCTTTATATATATATATCTCTCTCTAGATCTCTCTCTTTATCTCTCTCGCAAGATCTCTCTTTCTCTCTGTCTCTAGATCTCTCTCTTCCTTTCTCTCTCTTCCTCTCTATCTCCCTCTCTATCTAAATATATATATATATATATATATATATATATATATATATATATATATATATCTTTCTCTCTTTCCCTTTCTCTTTCTCTCTCTCTCTCTCTCTCTCTCTCTCTCTCTCTCTCTCTCTCTTTGTCTTTCAACCACTCTCTCAATTTTCCTTCTTTTTTTATAATAAATCTTTGTTTACTTAAAACTAAACATTTATATCCTTTAATCATTCTTCTCCTCTAAGCCCAGGCTGTTACAGGCAGCAAAAATGACGTACCTCCATCCCATCCTATCATTTTAGTCAGCTCGATAAACCTGTAGTTGGGCATATATTTCTTGATTGTAAAGGCATTCAGACTATCCATATATAAATGTATATGTATATATATATATATATATATATATATATATATATTTTTATTATTATTTTTGTCTTCCGAAGCTTCCTTTCCCATCGATTGATCCCCAGATCATGCTCTATTGACTATACATGTTTTATAAAGGTCATAGTTGTTGTTTTGTTTTGTTTTTTTTTTTTTTGGTTTTTTTTTTTTGTTGTTGTTTTTCTTTTTTGCTGCGTTGAGTTTTTAGACCAAAGTCTAACCCTCGGCCTCTTATCGTAACATTAAATTTGAAAAAGAATTGTGACTGTATCAAAAATATTAAATTTGAAAAAAGAAATGTGACTGTATCATTTCATGAAACAAGAAAAGATAAAAAGGCGTAAGATAAGGAAAACTAAAAATAATAACGGAATTGTAGCAGAAACCAATTCAAATCATGAAAACAGGGTTTAATTTGAGAATTATTCTGCCTTCTATTGCCTAATATCATTATTTTAGCCAATTTTTTTTTTTAATTTTGGAAATTTCATGACAATTTAAAGTTTTACTCGTGAAATGATCGTGTTAAACTTAGCAACTCAAGTATGCATAGGTTGAAGTTCTTTTTCGCCGTTTTTT
Organism: Elysia crispata; assembly: GCA_033675545.1. Taxonomy (NCBI): domain Eukaryota; kingdom Metazoa; phylum Mollusca; class Gastropoda; family Plakobranchidae; genus Elysia; species Elysia crispata. The sequence goes on from JAWDGP010005773.1 coordinate 119,903, forward strand.
TTTTTTTTTTTGTTGTTTGTTTTCTGGGTTGGTTTTTTATTTAAAAATTATCATGTGCATAGATTCAATTTTTGATGTTGTTGTTGTTGTTGTTTTTGTTGTTGTTGTTTTTGTTTTTGTTTTGTTTTGTTTGTTTGTTTTTTGTTTTGTTGTTTTTTTTTGGTTTTTTTTTGGGGGGGGGAGGGGGTTTGGTGATGTTGGTTTTTTTTTTGTTTTTGTTTTTTGGGTTTGTCTTTTTTATTGTTTTCTTTTCCTTTTTTGTTTTGTTTTTGTGGTTTTTTCCTGTAGCTGCCTATGTGAACAAAAGATTTTAAGGGTATATTAGGATTTGGGACTCAAAAAGTAAGGCAAGAGGATGGAATCGACAAAAGAGATAAAGTAAAAGGGAGGGAGAGAGAGAGAGAGAGAGAGAGAGAGAGAGAGAGAGAGAGAGAGGGAGAGACAGACAGTCAGAGGCAGAGACAGAGAGGGAGACAGAGACAGACAGACAGACATAAAAAAGATACAAATACAAACAAACAGAGAGGAGGACATCTCAGGAAAAAAAATCGAAAAAGAGGCTTACAGACAAAAGGACAAAGCAGAGGGGAGAGAAAAATGGAGAGACAGAAGGACATAGTAGAGAAAGACAGAGTAGAGAAAGAAAGAAGAGAGAAAAGAGAGGGGGGAAGAGAGAGAGAGACAGACAGACACAGAGAGAGAGAGAGAGAGAGAGAGAGAGAGAGAGAGAGTAGCGGACACAATAGAGAGACGACAGATTAGAAAAGAAGATATGGAGGATATACATTTTCTGCTATTTCTTTCTAGTTTTAGTTTTCTCTCACAAAGAATCCATACTTTTCATAGGCAGAAAAAGTTATGATGTTGTTTCTCTTTAAATATGCTTATTTTCCTGTTCGAAGAATAAAGATCATCGTCGATTCACGTTGATAATCAAAAGTGTCCCAAATGAACTAGAAAAGCACTAATTACTTTTGACAACCTTTCCCTCATTAGGTGTCAAGTGCGGCTGTGAGTAAAACCCAATACTTGATTTTTCGGGTCGGAAAAAAGCATCATCGTCCATTCACGTTCATAATCAAAAGTGTCCAAAGTGTACTACAAAGCACTAGTTACTTTTGACAACCATGTCCCTATTAGGTGTCAAGTGTGACTATGAGTAAGACCTAATACTTGATTTTTCGGGTCTTAAAATGGATCATCGTCCATTCAATTTCATAATTAAAAGTGTCCAAACTATACTACAAAGCACTAGTTCCTTTTGACAACCTTGTCCCTATTAGGTGTCAAGTGCAGCTGTGAGTAAAACCCAATACTTGATTTTTCGGGTCGAAAAAAATAATCATCGTCCATTCACGTTCATAATCAAAAGTGTCCAAAGTCTAATTCAAAGCACTAGTTTCTTTTGACAACCTTGTCCCTATTAGGTGTCAAGTGTGACTGTGAGTAAGACCCAATACTTGATGTGACAGCAGAAATGGCTCCGTGGTAATGAGGTCTTCTCGCCGTTATGATGTCATCTAGAACCAGCTCTGACGTCACTCTTTTTCCCTATATAGTACCGTTATTTTACATGCTCTTAGTCCACATTTAAATCACAAAAGGGGTCAGTTCCTTCTATTTTTAGCCTGTCTGTGTGACGCACACGTTTTCGATTTGTTGAACTTGTATTGACTGAATTTGTTTGCTATTACTAAATATTTAATAGTATACTATAGGAAGAAACAACAGTCAAGCCAGTTCTGCTGTATGGGGCCGAAACCTGGAGGACTACCCTTTCAACAATGAACCGGCTACAGACGTTCATCAATGGGTGCCTCAGGATAATCTTAAAGATCAAGTGGCCAGAAAAGATCAGCAACCAAGAGCTGTGGCAGCAAACGAGGCAAATGCCAGTAGAGCAAGAGATCCTTCGGAGACTATGGGGATGGGTTGGGCACACACTGAGGAAACCAGGCTGCAGCACCACGAGGCGGGCCCTTACCTGGAAACCACAAGGAAAGAGGAAGCGGGGAAGACCTAGAAATACCTGGCGCCGAAACCTAGAGACTGACACCAAGAGGCTGGGTCACACATGGAAGCAACTGGAGAGTCTCGCTGGAGACCGGGATGCTTGGAGGACTCTTGTCGGCGGCCTTTGCCTCACAAGGGGTTCACAGGCCTAAATAAGTAAGTAAGTATAGGAAGAAAAGCTGTGACGTAATCGGTGATTCTAATCAACCTGGAAATAGAGGTAAAGTCTTTTTTTTTACCTCTAAACCGATCAAAAGTCTCCATAATAATAGTGAGTTTTATCCACAGTACATAAAACAAACATGGGTATATACAAGCTATATTTGTACACTTTTTAAATCTATTTTGAGGTCCTTTTAAACGCTTATTAAGAATTCACGCAAAAGGGTGTGTGGAAAATTATAGCACGAATTTATTCAAACATACTGTATAATAAAATGTTTACAAGGTTCTATCAATGGATTTGAAATTTACAAAAATTAGAAATATTTATTTCATTAGAGTTAATAAAAGTTGCTTTTCTAACAAACTTTGTACATTTCTGGATGTGAAAGTCTATACGAGCTTTTAATGAATTTGCTATTTAATCGGCTTTAATCTGAGATTAAAATTATATCTGGTACGAATTATCATGACGTCCTTACAAAAGCATTTTGGCTCAGCCCTGTTTTTATTTATACAGTACGTGAAAAGAGCTTCTTTTGTAGTTTCCCAATTTATTTAAAGACTGTTCCAAAATCTGATAATAGAGTTATGAAGGTACGAACAAAAAGTACCTAGATGTGCACTAACTTCAGGAAATCCATAGCTGTCCACTATTAACATGTCAAAGCAGGTTTATTATTATGAATATGTAAGATGATTGTTGTTTTCAAGATTTTTTTTTAACTTTTGGTTATAACCAATCCATGAAAAAGAGCATTTCAGAACTATGGCTTCCTTGAGGATACAAATTAAATGTTTCAGCATACGTATAAACGGTTTGATACCCAGAGAACGTATTGCGTGTTACGTGAACTCAGCTGATGACTGCCGCTTGTTTGGTAAATCTACCACTTGATAGCTGTCCTTTAAGAGGTGAATTTATCACTCATTATGGTAATCTAGGTGATGACTTTCAAATAATGTGGGTTGTATTCATGACCCATTTTATGATTGTGCCATAAGTGGTGAATGTATCATCCAGTGTGGTAAACCAGGTGATGATTTTCAAAAAATGTGTGGTGTATACATCACCTTTTATAGTAACTATTTTATGATTGTCCCATAAGTGGTGAATTTATCTTCCAGTGTGGTAAATCAGGTGATGATTTTCAAAAAGTGTATGGTGTATACATCACCTTTTATAGTAACTATTTTATGATTGTCCCATAAGTGGTGAATTTATCATCCAGAATGGTAAACCAGGTGATGATTTTCAAAAAGTGTGTGGTGTATACATCACCTATTATAGAAACTTTTTTATGTTGTCCCATAAGTGGTGAATGTATCATCCAGTATGGTAAACCAGATGATGATTTTCAAAAAATGTATGGTGTATACATCACCTATTACAGAAACTTTTTTATGATTGTCCCCTAAGTTGTGAATGTATCATCTACGATTGCAATCTTGCTGATGGCTGCCCTTTGTGTACTAAACAAAGCATATAATAATTATGATGAACTAAGTGATAACTATCAAATGTCTCGTAAATATACCAACCAGGGAGTAAGCTTACTGCACATAGCCCGATGTATTGTGAAAGCATTTGGGCAAACTTGCTGTTCATCTTAAAAAAAAGATCGTCTCCTTATTCTGAAATATACACTATTTTCTCTATACGATTATTTTTCTTATTTCACTATAATTAGTACTTTGTCTCTCCATTGAAATGTGATCTTCTCTATAATAGTTAAATGGAGCAACAATACAAGAAAACTTTATTAAAAAACGTAGAATGTTTAACAAGGACACTTTGAACTTTAAAGCAAAGAGATTGTAGGTCAGCCTATAGAATCGCCGAATGAAAATAGTACAGACAGTAAATAAAAAAAAAACAATCAAAAGGATATAGTCCACCATTTTTAAATTTTGGAGTTTTGTATTGTTTTAACCAATGTATTTACGAAGCTCCTCAAACACTAGATCGGGGCATTCTAAAAGTCTAGATTTTAATTCCAGATCCCTCCATGATTAATTTGAAAGGCCTGCCTTAAACAAATTATGCGTGTGCAGAGTGATGAATTGATTCGCTGTATGTGTACACGGTCTGTTTCGGAACTTGCATGGACTGATTCGATCCGATTCAGGATCCGATCCCATAAAGTAAACACAAGAAATGGATAGATTGTGTCGATCTAGCCATGAAGAGAAAGGCTTCAAAGTAACGGATTTGTCCGGGTTTTTGTTTGCCCTTAAATATGAATAATTAGATATGGCCACGATTAGTCAAGAGACGTGAGAATAAAAATCAATTCAATGATTGCTCACACCTAGAGTTGGAGGTAGAGAAAATAGCGGTGTATGGAAGAGTTATAGACAGCTGTCGATTTTTGGCAAGTACTGTTTTGTTGTTGCTTTTTTTTTTCATTTTATGACCAGATTGCTATAGCAGATTTTTCTTAGTTTCAAGTTAGGGAGAGAGGAAACCGGAAGAATACTTGCACTGGCTCTGAATGCTTCAGAAAGAAAGAGAGGGAGAGAGAGGAGCGGAAAGAGAAAGAAAGAGTGATCGATGTTTGCACCGGGTATTTAATGCTGCGAATTATTATTACTACTCGCTTTCTATAGTTACAAGATAGACGTTTAAAAATATTACTACGTTTTCTTACAACTATGCGTATCATATAACAGGATTAAAAAGATATTATACTCAAAGAATATGCAACAAAAGCTTGTATGACTGTCTTGACACTCCATGACGAGACATCTCTAGCCCTTGTCCGGAGCCGCCAATAGTAATAGACCAACCTTTGCATTTTGAGGGTTGACTCTTCTATGTCCTTTAACTTTTAGCATCTTTAGAACAGAATAATTTAGTCAAAATTACCTTAAACATCTTGAGAACAGAATATAGTTAGAAATTACTTTTAGCATCTTTAGAACAGAATAATATAGTCAGAAATTACTTTTTCCTCCACCCATCAACCAACTCAACAACAACTTCATATTGTGTCAAATAGTGGATTTATATGGCCTCTTTAGACACTTGATACTGGGTTTTGTTTAATTTGGAGAGGCCTCTATCTGCTGTTTCTCAGGTTGACGCCATTACGATAGAATTGTGGGATTGATTCTTCAAGCTACCGGAAGTTGATGAAAAAAGCTGATTATGTTTAAAAATTGTTTACATCTAGTCATCGTATCAACTGATCCCACGCGACGTAAGATGCTGTAAATAGGCGTCCATAATGAAATAAAGGGGTGCCGCAAATAGGCGTCCATAATGAAATAAAGGGGTACCGTAAATCTAGCAGTTACAGCAGGGACTCAAAAGTTTTTGAAAAGTTTAACATTGATAATGTCGATTTTTTTTATGTAATTTCTATTTCCGGACAAGATCCAGATCTTAAATTTAGTACCGGTACTAGGTACGCCTCTTCTTCTTCTTCATGGCAAAGCGTCTTTTTAACGGTTTGTGTGTAGAGAATGAGACAGAAACAAAAATTGATGTCATTGGATGAAGTTAAAAAGTCGGATCGGTCAATTTACAAACGCAATATTGCTTTCCAACGATGGTAAGCTACTGCTGTTTACATGCGCTGAGATGCGTCTCAAAGTTTCTAAGCTAGATATTTATTAAAGCCGGCCTTTGTCTGTATACAAAGTTCCTTACCACGTTAAGAGATATCCCATCTAGATTTACTGTAGCAATTCAGCAAAAATATATTTCGTACATATAGCTTGTAAAATGCTTCGAAAATTTAATTTTCTAACACGAAAGATAGATAGAAATTCAAGAGACTGTGTGTCTATCCAACACTTTCCTAATTGACCAACATAATAGTTTTAGATTTCAATCAACACTATGGTGAACAGTGCAGTTTCAAAGCAGTATAATACCTGCCTGTATATATCGAACTCTGAATCAACAATCCATAGCCGGAGCTATTTGTTTAACTATAAAACCCTCATCACTCCGCCCAACAAAGACGGCTTTTGAATCATGACCCCTATACGTCTTGACAGAATCTAAAATTATTCGCAGCTGGTTTCCCTTCAGATGGGGTTGTGTTAACAAAGGGATTAGCGCCTACACACGGAAAGTTCCGAAAGCATTCCATGTTAGAACGAAAATGGATTTTATAACGAAATGTTCCACCCGAGGTAATTCATACCTTATCAAAAGATGCAATTTCTAAACATGGCGAGGCTCCAATTATTAAAATAAAAAAAATAAAAGCGTGCCTGGAAATACCTTCGACATGTCTGGATATTTTTTTTCAGTGAAATAGTGCTGCTCTACCGTCATACATACTGCGCCGTTTTCTTTACAATAATTTGTGTTCCGGTAAAACCCGCGGTTTAGTTGAGGTCTTGAGTCGTTTACTGGGCTTCTAAACAAAATACTTTGCAAACAAGAAGACATGAGGCCACTGTGGAGTTTTACAACATCCTTGATTTCTACGTCCATGATTCTAAGCTCCGTTTCTGCGGAGATGTTCGACTTCCATCTGGTCCAAGAATATCACAATAGCACCACGCAAGAGAAAATTTGTAAGGACTTAGGATATGATGGACTTGCAATCATTAGTACACCAGAGGCCTACATCTACGCCTTAAAGCTGACTGATTATATCAGGTAATATAATATATATATATATATATATATATATATATATATATTGTTTTTTGTTGTGTTTTTTTTTTTTAAGATAGACCGAAACTTTTTAAGTGTAATGCATTGATGTAAACTCAATTGAAAAATTCAAAAAAAAAAAAAACTCTCAGCTAGATTTTTGAAAATTTAAACTCTAATTATGGAATGATTTTTTTTTCGATCATTCATAATTATGGAAATTGAAATAGATGCGCAGCTATAAATTCTCAAAAAGCTCTGCACATTTAGGCGATTTAACCAGGAATGCATTGTTTTCTAATAGGAGGCGCTTTAAAAAAACTTTACATAGTATAGGAAAGTACAAAATTAGCTAATAATTTCCCGTACTGACTCTAAATAACTTTATCAAAGACTCAAAGCAAAAAGTAATGTTATGTACATAAACTTATGTTTTGTTTTTTGTTTTGTTTTGTTTTGTTTTTTTTTTGGTTGTTTTTGTTTTGTTTTTTTTTGTTTTTTTGTAAATATTTTGAAGCTTCAATGTTGAATTTCCCCAAAAGGGTTAAATAAGTTTAATCTTATCCTATCTTAAATCAAACTTGAAGCATGTGTTGTGTTATTGAAAATAAAATTGATCAGTTATCAGTCACACAATACATTTCTTTGTACTCTGAGATGGAAATAGTGATAAAAATAGTTACTTCGAATTTGCTAAAAGAGAATAATTTTTTTTTATACAAATGTTTATTTTATGTCATACTTTGAATCAAATTGAGTTAATAGTTTCCACACTCATTGATTGTATTTGAGTTCAGAAGATTTGGGAGTCAGGAAATATTCATAGTATTATTTAATGATCGCAGATGAAAAACAACAAGTGACATGAGAAAAATGTAATAGTGATGTACGTTAAAACTTATTAATCATCTAATATACTATAATTATAACCTACTTTTGTTTCGGCACATTCATTGTTTTAAACTATAAGTATAGACAGAAATGTAAAAAGTAATAATGTGTTTTAATTACATTTTCTTAAGTTTAAATTTACTTATTCACTTGAACATATCTAATTTTTTTCATCGTGGTCTTTAGTTGTTATGTTATCTACTCAAGAATTTTGTCATTTCCTACAAATTACTGTAGTTTCCATTTTTTCCCTATCAATATTCAATGATTTAGTATCACAGCACCAGAATCTCAAACTTTTGTTTAACAATATTTAAACCCAACATTGATGCGGTTATCAATTGATGTTTAACTTTTCAATTCTTGTTGATAATGACGTATTAAACCTCTGTACTTAAATTTTTAAGTTTCTAGTTTTCGTATCAGAATATTATATCTCTGTCTCGGCTTATGTTTTTGTGTTTTTGTGACTGGTGTAGGCTATAAAAACGAAATGGTTCAATGTAATTGTACATAACTATTTTTAATGTTATGCTTATCTTTATATGATGGATGGTTGTCTGGTTTAAATTGGTTTCTTGAATCGTTGTAGGTAGCAACCATTTTCATTTTTCATTTTGAAAATTAAATCCCACTTTATTTCGCCTTATATTTTGAGAAGGACAGTTTTGAGCCTGTAATCTTATTTTATGGCGTTGCTTAAGCTTTTGTTTCACACCCATTTCGTCGACAGTTTTCACATTTTAATTTTTCCCTTAAATGAGATCGTAAAATGAAAATCTATGAACCTTAAAAATGAATCAATATCGACTCTATTGGGCACAGAAATGTACTAAACAAAGGCATTTACATCGGCGCTCACTTCCGGCCCGAAGATGACGTCACGCTGTGGGATGATGGGACGGTCCCTAGGTCGGACAGCCCGTTCTACGTCCACCCCCCAGCTGCTGAGCCCAGTCAACCTGTCGCTCGCCTGGACAGCTGGGGGATGTTTCGGATGGGTATGAACTTGAGAGCGAGGCCTGGAATTTGTGGAAAACGTGAGTCGCGTGATCTGATGTTTTAGTCAATCAGTTTTCTAATGCCGCGTCTTCGTTTGATTTATTTAAAGATTTATGGTCAGCTTTCGACTTATTTTTTTATCATTAACTTCAAAGAATAACAAATTGAAAATATTAAGAAAATTAAAAGGGGATAAAATGAAATTGTAAATGAATTTACGAAAATCAATTGCTTTTTTTTTTAAAACAGTAAATTTTTTATTTGAAAAATATGTTCGAAAATATCGATAGAAGTGATAATGATAGAGTAAAGTGCGTTAATTTTTCATTTTAATTATAGATGTAATCATTGTTAAATTTATAATAATTCAAAAACAAATTACAAAAAGGAGATTATGAATGTCATTTTGTGCTGGGAGGTTTTGGCTGAGTAAAAATCTTCAACTCTTATTGGCGTTTGTGCTTGGATTGAGTCTCAGCACTTGTGGTAATCATAAAGTCACGTCTTAACATCCCTGCAAATTTTCACGGTGATTAACCAATTCAGCTTTTGTGTTGCAGATAGAGAATAGTTACTATTTTAGAGACAAAGTAATAAAAGTAGGCTTAAGTCTTGGAATAAAAGTGGGTAAGTTTTAGGCTTTTTTTTAATTAAAAAACCTATACTTCAAACATAAACCTGCGAGAAAAATCCTTTTTTATAGGCCCATCGGTCAACGCTTTAAAGTCAACAAAACAGTCAATTACTAACCTAGATCTAATAATTATGTGAGTTGGCCTGCAATTATCAGGCTCACTGACTATTTTGAACAAATTGTGATATCCATATTCTTTGAAATCCCTACCAATTCCTTGCTTTAAACAGTTGAAAATTTTAGAATAATTGTATTTGTGTTTGGCTGAGATATGACCCAAAACTTCACATAAAGCTGAGAAAAAAGTGTTTCAAGATATCGAAAGTTTTCATGCAGGGTTGCAGTTATCTAGAACAAAAAACACTATAAAGCATATTTAAAGTTTCTTTTGGGATTTCACAGTCTTAGACAAGATTTAAAAAAATGGTTGATAGTTCATAAGAAGGTAAAAATTGGAAAACTTTGAAAAATTGATTTTTTTTTATGTTTGAAGCCCAATATCTCAAAGCAGTAATTTCCGACATGAGCCTGAAAATCCCAGGCCACCTAAGATATTACAAACAAATATGACGAAAGACAAGATTTTGAAAAACCACAAGAAAGTACGGTATGTCGGCTTTGGTAACGTGGCAAACCAACGAGTTCTATGACAATATCTTCAAATCTATTTTACGATCTTTAGACGGCTATAGTATGGGAATTTATAGCAGGGCATTTATTTATACCTACATAGTAATGATTGTTTTTTAAAGAGTCTACAAATAGTTTTGAATATCTCAAAATTAGGTGACTTTTTTATTTTGACACTATAAATCTGTTTAAAGATTACAATTTACTCAGGCTCATTTGTTCCTTTGCCACAAAATAAATATCGATTCGAATGATGCAGTCTATATCATTTGGTTTTCATTTTCATAACGACTGATGATTTTTATTCTAATTTTTTTTCTCGAAACACAAAGGTAAAAAGGAATTCTTCAAGGCAGTGGAATATGCAAAGCAAGGTTGTAAACCAAAACCGTCTTAATATCGTTTATGTGAACGAAATAATTTTTTCACATATTTTTAACCAAAGAGGATGATTCAGTTCTTTCTCCGAAGACAATGGATTCAAAATTTCACCTATTCTCTCCCTTGGGCCAAACAATATAAAGGAAAAATCAACTTACATTTTTTAGTGTTAAAGGTAGACAATTTTTACCGACATTCCATAAATTTTATCCGCTGTCTGTAACAGACCACCTATTTCATCATAGCAGTTTAATTGTTTTCCCATGGCAATAAAAATATAAGCTGTAGTACGGATCGAACCTGGAACTTCCTGATAATGAGCCCGACATGCACCGCACTGTGTTAGGATTGTTGGATTTAGTTTTAAGTCCCCTAAGTTTCTTCAAGAAATGTGCATAGAGACGTTAATTTTCCTTCAAGCTAATGATAGAGCTGGTTGTGTGGGATTAACCCCAACACAAGTCTCAGTCAGGGATCGAAGCCATGACTTTTTTTTCTTACTCCTCCAGTGCTCTTTCTTCTGAGCTAATTGGTCCTTCAATCATCTTGCTTTATATTGAAGAGGTTTTTTTTTTTTTTTTAAGTTATCTCTCTCGGTAAATTATAGAACTATTATCTAACTCTTAAAGAAAAAAATACATCTAGAGATAGAAATTTAACAACGATATTTATTGCACTACTACCTTTAATCAATTCTATTCTTGAAAAATAACATTATATGTTGAACTATTGAAAAAACTTTTCGACGTTTTGATAACTTTGCACGGTTTTTATGTCATATTTTGAAAATTATTGTTGACCTAAACCGGAAATCTACAAAAAAAAAACTCTTAATAGTATTCCTTATGTGCTTACTTTTGGCATAAGAGTATGTCATTTTCACGAGTGTTTGTTCTAATTTTATTCATTTCGCAAACCTACTACATAAGAAATGACAAAATAATTTCTATGGTTTCTTTCAGTTATAAATCTCTAATGCTGTTAGAAGATTGTGACTTCGCTTTAATTTATTTCTGTTTTTTGTTTATTTTTTTATTACCAACCCCACAATTTCTTCCATCGAATTCATACTTCTATCCTATGAATGCCGGGTACTGTATGATTATTTCGTGTTCCACACAGACAAGAACTACCCCACTCAGAGTTCCGGAAGCACTTTGCAAGGTCAGCGGCTGCAGACGACAACAAGAGAGACTCTTTCTGAGAGCCAAGTCTCGACTTATCTCGAGTGTGCCGTGATGTGCGGTGCGGTGCACGAGTGTCGAGCTGCCGAGTTCAACTCTGACCTTTTGACCTGCACGTTAATCGGACAATACAAGTCCACGGGCAACCTAGGTCATCCCCGGATTACAACTTACATCCGAAAAACTTTTTGATCTTCAGGAGAGTAAAAACAAAACAGAAAAAAACCTATTGCACAAATGGGAAAAATTTATGTTTTCGCAGTTTACTCTGTTTTTTGTTTAAATTAGATAATAAGATTCCTTTAGATAAGTCAGTATTATGTTTATGTTTACTTTTTTTTTAGGGAAATTATCTTAGATATAGATTTATATTGGTAAAGAGCATAATTATAGAAAAACAAATATTTACTCAAGAGTAACAACCCAACTAAAGGAAGATAATTTTCGATAATGATGATAAATCAAAGAAACTTTTATTCGAGTCATCTGCTTTTTCAATAATCAGCCACAACACACTGTGAACAGCTTGAGTTTGTTTCTTTCATACACACTTTTGTTCTTTCTGTGTTTTCGTTTTGTTTTTGTTGTTTTTTTTTTTTTTGGGGGGGGGAGAAGGGGGATTAGTTTTATTTTCAAATATGCAGTCCACATATCCAACATATTTATCTCATGCCCAAAAAAGAAAAGATTCAAAGAAATTGTACGTGGGAAAGGTCGAAGGTACAGTTCAAGGTTGCCTAAAACGAAAATGAAAGTAAAAACAATTCAGATGCATCGTTTTAATTTTCAGACTGCTGGGTTAATAATTTTCAGTTTTTGAAAGAGAAATTTAAAATCACTTGTAATTTTTCTTTCATTTTACCAACTTCTTTCAACGAAATACCAGTTGTAGCCTAAAGAATGATTTTTTTTTTGTCTTTATTATCTCATCATTTACACAATAAAATCCGTCTATCATCAAATATGAGAACAGCTCGACTTCTTTCATTTCATAAAATAAAAAAAAAGAATGAAATCATCGTCGTCTTCGTCGTCGTATTAGTAGTGATAGTAGTAGTAGTAGTAGTAGTAGTAGTAGTAGTAGTAGTAGTAGTAGTAGTAGTAGTAGTAGTAGTAGTAGTAGTAGTAGTAGTAGAAGGAGAAGAAGAAGAAGAAGAAGAACAAAAAGAAGAAGAAGGAATAGTAGTAGTAGTTGTTGTAGTAGTAGCAGTAGCAGTAGCAGCAGCAGCAGCAGCAGTAGTAGTAGTAGTAGTAGTAGTAGTAGGAGTAGTAGTAGTAGTAGTAGTAGTAGTAGTAGTAGTAGTAGTAGAAAAAGTAGAAGTAGGAGTAGTAGTAGTAGTAGTATCAGTAGTAGTAGTGGTTGTAGTAGTAGTAGTAGTAGTAGTAGTAGTAGTAGTAGTAGTAGTAGTAGTTGTTGTTGTTGTTGTAGTAGAGAAACAAGAAGAAGAAGAAGAAGCAGAAGAAGAAGTAATAGTAGTAGTAGTAGTAGTAGTAGTAGTAGTAGTAGTAGTAGTAGTAGTAGTAGTAGTAGTAGTAGTAGTAGTAGTAGTAGTAGTAGTAGAAGCAGCAGCAGCAGCAGCAGCAGTAGTAGTAGTAGTAGTAGTAGTAGTAGTAGTAGTAGTAGTAGTAGTAGTAGTAGTAGTAGTAGTAGTAGTAGTAGTAGTAGTAGTAGTAGTAGTAGTAGCAGTAGTAGTAGTTGTAGTATCATCATCATCATCATCATTTTTATTATTATTACTATTATTATTACTATTATTATCATCATCATCATCATCATCATCATCATCCTCATCATCATCATTATCATCATTATCATTATTATTATTATTATTTTTATTATTATTATTATTATTATTATTATTATCATTATTATTATTATTATTATTATTATTATTATTATTATTATTATTATTATTATTATTATTATTATTATTATTATTATTATTATTATTATTATTATTATTATTATTATTATTATTATTATTATTATTATTATTATTATTATTATTATTATTATTATTATTATTATTATACCATTATTATTAATATTTGTATTTTTTTTTAATTAATTTCGAACTGATATTGTATGAAACAGGAATATGAAGATAGAGAGCGCTTTCGATCATTGCTAGATCTATTGATACTGTTAGTTTTGAGATCATTCTGACGTCAAGTTCCATCATGTTTAGAGATGAAATAGCTGAGGAGAAGGAAATTGCTGAACTTCTGTCTGAATAGGATATTATATTAAAAAAGTCAGAAAAAGGGGTGTCTTGCGAACACTGGGTTGAGAGACAACCAAATAGAGAGAGAGAAAGAAATAGAGAGAGATAGAGAGAGACATAAACAAAGAGGAAAATTGAATTATGCTTGGAACGGATAAATTGAAGAAAATGGCCATTTATCAAATCCTTCAAACAAAATGAGCAAGCTATATTATTTGACCTTGGGATACAAAATGAAGTAATGAGCGATTTTCATAAAGACAGATCAAAGGATAAATAGTTGGACAGATAGAACATAAGGTTTATTTATCAAAAGATACCTTCACATTACTTTTGATTTGTATATCTTTAAATCAGCTTATTCAGAGCTATATCCTATTAGGGCAAATGGGATGTAGTATACGTGGCTATTATACATGGATCTTTTTTAAAGAAAATGGCATAGCTTTATTTAGTTTCGAATCCTCGAATCAATTTAGGCAACCCTTAAAACCTAAACGAATCGTCCATGTTGGTTAAGACTAAGGTAAGATTAGGATTCAGACAGTCCTTTCGCGTGTTCTAGATTGATATAATTTCTTTAAAATTCTATCAAAATATTAAAAATATAAAGAATTAAAAATATATATATATATATATATATATATATATATATATATATATATATATATATACATATATATATAGATCTATGTCAGTGTGTATCTTATATGTGTGTGGGTTTTTTTTTTTTACCGAAATCAGTATAAACAAATCAATTGAAATCAAGAATTTTTCGTGGGTTTTTTTCTAATGAAATAAAAAGCACGATAAAAACAATGCAGTAAAAAGTTGCTGAAATAAATAGGGCCCTGTTTTTAGACAAGAAGTACAGCACGATTAAAAATTGTGATACGCAAACAATAACCAATATTTTCATAATTTGAAAGAACGTTTATTTACATAACATTCATCACAATTACATAAAAATACTGGAAAAAAATCGTTCAATTGAAACAAAAGCTTTTCGTGAAAAGAATAAAGTGTAACGTGGAAGTTTGACTTAAGTAAAACTAAAGATTAATTATGAATCAGATACAACATATGAATCAGATTTTTGTTAGCTTCCTTTGATATTCAGTAAAATGAATAGGTTAATATATTTTTTTAATTACCATGAGCAAAAAAAATAAGACGACGCAAGAACTATTGGTCAAATATTGCTTGCTTTAAGTTTTCTTTAAAACATAAACAGAGATTTACATTTCTCAAAGTATTTTACTGATAGTGGCTTCGCTTTTTTGCCCTAACGAACTCTAGTTTGACCCAAAAAAGAGGGTTATGAAAATAACACAGGTTGCTTGGTGGTAGCGGCGGTTATATAAATTCATATTTTTTTTTTACTCTCGTCTTTCCATGATAAAAATAACCGAAATCCATATATTAACATTGTAAAGTTCATTATCATATAGGTTTCAGTAAATGTACAGCTATAAATTTCCGAAAAGCAGCGCATCATTATGCACTATTATTTTTTTTGTTTCGCAAATCTTCCCATACAGTTTTCAAACGAATCTCAAAATAAATTGGAAAATACATAACTCGTTGATCTTCCCTAGTAAAAAAGGCAATTGAATATTTTGTCAAAAATGCACTGCCTTGCGGGAGTTTGTAGCTTCTCATCAATGATAAAACTTGCATCATAATAAAATAATGTTGAAAACAATCTATAGAGCCAACATTAGGTGTTTATTCTTATTGACTAACAACCTCTATAACTACCTCTGTAATCTTGACGAGTAAACGGGCCTTATGACTAAATTTGTATCTTTTTTTTTTTAATATAAAAACACACTATAATTATCATCTTGTTGAGACTATGGTGATATTGATGATGATGATGATGATGATGATGATGATGATGATGATGATGATGATGACGAGGAGGAGGAGGATGAAGATATCACTGATGAGTTAAAGGATGATAGATGATACCTAGAATTATGAAGTCAGTGATGATAATAATGATAATGACAATCATTGATAAAAATAATTATCCGTGTATAACTGACAAATCAGGTTGATTTGTTTACGTACTGACTGATTGCTTGGATAAATCACTGGTTGTTTTGCTGTTTCCATTAACAACATGATCGTCTTTTTCATATTGTATCATATATATATATATATATATATATATATATATATATGGGATTAGACAACCAACTAATTCGTCGGAGACAACATGCTTTTCACTGCTCTAAATGTTCAAAGATAGAGATGTAATATCGATTAAGCACGTTTCACAAAAAAAAAATTGGAGTAATCATAACAATGGTGTACAAAAAATATCATGATCATAATTTCCGGATAACCAGCTACAACTTTCATTCTGTCAATATGGCCGAAATTTGCCGAAAGATACCTTTTTTTTTTTGTTATATTCAACAACCAAAATAGTCCTTTTTTAAAACATGCCTTCCGCTGGACTAAGAATTAATGTCAAGAGATACAATACCAACTTGTCGAGTTTTGATTTTTAGAAAAAAAATTGTATATTCGAATACATACATTCATCTTCTACTAATGCTGCTACAGACTCGATCTGAATAAGTTATATTTTATAAAATATCGACTCGTTTTTCCCGATTCTTCGCCGCTCTCGTTTACACCACACAACTTCTCAGGGTTTCGTCTATCCTCCTGGGTGGGGGACAAACAAGCTCTTCCATGGCGTACTCATCCTCACACCGGGCAAAAACCGGATAACCTTTAGCTGAGTGGACGTGGTACCCGTCTGGCAAACCGACACAGTTAGCAGCCAGAGAGCACGGTATACAGTGGGAACGCGGGCATCGAGTGTACAAGTAGTCGCAAAAATATTTGAAAGGCCTGCTGATCCCGCTACACGTCGCGTTCTTGTGGCTCATGCATTGGTTCGACACGGAATCGAATACTTCGGGGTATCGACATTCGTTCTCAAATGGCAAGTACGGAGATAGGAATCGTTGGCTCAAATCGTTGGAGCAGTTGAAGTACCTGGGGCAAATAAAAGACAGAGAAAGATATGATTATCTACTACTACTACTACTACTACTACTACTACTACTACTACTACTACTACTACTACTACTACTACTACTACTACTACTACTACTACTACTACTACTACTACTTCTTCGTCTTCTTCTTCTTCTTCTTCTTCTTCTTCTTCTTCTTCTTCTTCTTCTTCTTCTTCTTCTTCTTCTTCTTCTTCTTCTTCTTCTTCTTCTTCTTCTTCCTCTTCCTCCTCCTCTTCTACAATTACTACTACTACTACTACTACTACTACTACTACTACTACTACTACTACTACTACTACTACTACTACTACTACTACTACTACTACTACGAATAGAGTGTGCTCTTCTCGTACCTCTGACAGACAATAGGGTGCGGAATGATCCCTTGGTAACCGTCCTGACATTTTTTGACAGCCTGGTCTATTTCACATGTGTCATCAACATCCCCCCGATGAACGCAGGTCTGTTTCCTGTTGCTGAAATGCAGATCCGCGGGGCAGCTCATGAGGATGTTCACGCCATTGGAGCACATGAAGAACTTGCTGCAGTCGTCTGGATCGGCATAGAGGTGCGTGGGTGGGGTAGGGCCTTGTGGACACTGGTTTTTGGCGGCATGAGGGTTGGGACTCGCTTGGACAGAATTGGAGTTAGGGGCGGTGCTGGGGGCGGAGCTAGAGCTAGGGGCGGGGCTGGGGGCGGAGCTAGAGGTAGAGACGGGACTTGCCGTGGTCCTCCCACAGGTATCGAAAATAGAGTCTGGGTACGTGCAAAACTGCAAAGTGTTACTGAAGTGAAGGCCCACGGGGCAGGGCATTGGGATGTTCACTCCGTGTGAGCAGGAGAAGTATTGAGAGCAGTCGTCTGGGTCGGCATAGAGGAAGTCGGAGGGATTGGGGCCCTGCGGGCATCGGTTCTTGGCGGCATGAGGGTTTCGTCTAACGCGAGGTGAGGCGTTGGATACCGCCATCAAGGCAAGGGAAAATGTTAAGATTTGAACAAGGCTAGGATTCATGGTTGTCGTTGAGTTGGTTGCTTTCGTCGTCGTTGTTGTTGTTGTTCTTGTTCTTAGGGCAAATGATCTGATCAGAATAAAAAGTTTCAATAATTATATTTGATATCACGTTTTTAACCTGTTTATATTGCTGTGTTATAGAATTTTGGAAGAGCTTTATAATCATAGACTTTTATCGAAAGTTGAGATTATTCTGGTAATCGTAACACTTGTGGTAATCGGTTCAAGTCATAACCCAACCGCTGTAACCGCCAGCTCAGCTGGGCTATTTCGATTACTTTCCAATCGAATATGATATAATTCTAAATACTATCTGTCATTGTCTCTGACGCTAATTAAGACCTTTAAGGGGGGGGGGGGTGTCATGTTAACATTTTGTAGATTTTTTTTATGTTTGTTTATTGTTGTTGTTGCTGCTTATGTTGTTGTAGTTTTTGTTTGTTTGTTGTATTTTTGTTTTTTTTTTGTTTTTTTTTTTGGGGGGGGGTGTTTTTTTTTTTTTTTTTTTTTTTTTTTTTTTTTTGGTTAGAATTTGTGTGAATCACAAAAAGTAAAATATTGTCCACTGATCAGTTGTTAGAAAAATATCTTCGGAGGAAAAATAATTTAAGAAATCACTTTTCATGATGTTGCTATTTGAATAGAGTTGAATAGTAAAATAATTTCATAGATCGCTGATTACAGCAAAATATCGTACACCAAATTTTTTTTTAATCGATAAAGGCCATTGGAGTGTAATTATCGGACAGTGAAAGGACTTCAAGTGTTTGTTTGAGATTAGAATATTTCCGATCGGTCTCGAAACATTATCTGTGTATTCGGATTCACTAGAGATAAGATATAGTTGGGTACTAGACAAGTCATATTTGGAAAACGCAAAAAGAGCATCTTGAAACGTAAATAGATCTATGGCAGTCTTAAGCTGTCATTTTTTTTTGTATTTGTCTATGTTTAAATACATCGTTTCAAAAAGGAGTTCAGTCACAGTTTATTGATTTTATGATTAAAAGAAGAGTCCACACAAAACATTCTTCATTCCGTATACCAACTTTTAATGGACTCTTTTTTGGGGGGGGTTAAAGAAGAGCATTAGTATGGACATAAAAAAGGGGAAAAAAAGTTTAATTACAGAAATGGGTACCATCTTAAACATTTTAGAAAGATAAAAAGTTTGAAATCTGACACTAATAATTACATTTTGGGTCTGTTTGTTTGTTTTGTTTTTTGTTGTTTTTTTTTAGTTGTTCGTTTTGTTTTGCTTTTTGTTTTTTTTTTTTGTTGTTTTTTTTTTTTGTTGTTGTTGTTTTTTTTTCAAATTTGACTTGCAGTTTTTTTTTTCAATCGCGGTCTTCTTCTGGTTATTGGTATTTTTTTTTTAACTTTTATCTATTACAATGGCTTATCTACCCTTGGTATCTTTTTTTCCTAATGTGCCTAAAGGTTTTTTTTTGTTGTTTTTTTTTTGTTGTTTTTTGTTAGGATCTCATCCAGTGCTTTCTTCAGAATAAAAAAAAAAAAATAAAAAGTAAATTAAAATTTTAAAAAAGCGTCGCATGAGTATGAAATTGAATCTGAAGCTTATCAAATCGAGAACTAAACTAAATTAATAAAAAAAAATCGTGTTTTGTATTCATCTATTGGTAACAATCGAAATTCATATTTCATTGTATAGACAAGAAGAACAACTTCAAAGTTTCATGTGTGAAACGCAAAATACCTTTTTTGAAAATTTAGCAAACGAAAAACCACCAAATAGCACACAAAGAAGGTTTATTATTATTAATCGAGCGTGTAAAATAAATTGTAATTGGATTTTCGGAAATTCCATTTTTGGTCTGATTGGCTTTCTGTTATATTACACAACTTTGTTTTGGTTTAGTTTAAAATATATTTCTTAACTGGCAATCGACGGCCATATGCTAGAAACTATGGAAGCAGGTATTAGTTATATTCACCCTTTTTAATATTTTACACGATAAGGTACTGTAATATGCTATAAAATGTTGTCAGGGTAGATTATAGTAAGTAATACTTTGCCGGTAATAATTTAGATCTTAAATGCAGGGTATAGAAAATGTGGAAATGTATAAAAAATTATATCTCTAACGTTCATTTAAATATATCCACTGACTCAATGCCGTATATTTAAAGATTTACGCATAATGCCAACAAAATATAAACAAAGTTTTGTTTGAATCTTGCCATAGGTGAAATTGAAAAAAAAATATGCAAAAATAATTTTTTTTTAAACCTATTGATGGAAATCACTAAAGCAATATACGATTACTTTCTTTTTCTAGAAAGC
>JAWDGP010005773.1:145000-147500 GCA_033675545.1 Elysia crispata
CGAACTATCAGCGTCTCTTCAGTCCCATTACCTCGATGTGAATTTAAAGTTCAGTGTTGACAAAGGCAGTATACTTTATAGTCACCAAATATTTCGCTCCCACACCTTTAAATATTACTTCACGTTTTGTTTTTGTTCATTTTTAACCAATATTAATTTTCTTCTCTTTGAAAACAGCACAAATGAAAGTTTGTAATTCGATAAAGAGAATACGTATACGCGTTGCAGACCCATTTAAGTGGTCTATTTTTAGACACCTAGTAGTTGCGCGCGCAGTGAAGCATACGGCTGCACTTTTTCAACCGTACCACACGTAGATCTCCGGTGTTATTTCCCAGTGAAGTATTGGGCGATTAACCCTGTGGCGTCAGGAGAAACTTGGTAACTTCCTGGTCTGAAACAAACAAAAGCTCGAATGATCTAGAGACACGTGATACTGTTCGGGAACAACTTGTTCGCGTGTTTTGTTTTTTGTTTGTTTTTTATTGGTTTTTTTTTTTTTCGTTTTTTTCTTTCGTTCTTTTTTTTTTTAATATTAACTCAATCAAGTCTCACGTCTAGGCCAGAACACGATCATAAGAATGAGGAGGTTAAGGTGGGGACTAAAGAGTAGATTTGAAAATGGGGGGGGGGGGGGGGGCTGTGAAAGGTGGAGGGGTAGGTGTATTAATAAAAACACATGATAAAACTGTTTTTTTTTCTTCACATTTCACGCGCGCCATCTCAACATATGTTTCTCTGTCTTGTTGCCATATTCCCCTCAACCCATCCCTCTTTCTTCCTCTTGCCTATCTCTCTTTCTCTCTTATCTTATCTATCTATCTATCTATCTATCTATCTATATATCTATATATCTGTCTATCTATCTATCTATCTATCTATCTATCTATCTATCTATCTATCTATCTATCTATCTATCTATCTATCTATCTGTCTGTCTATCTATCTATCTATCTATCTATCTATCTATCTATCTATCTATCTATCTATCTATCTATCTATCTTCGTATTTATCTGTCTGATATCTATTTATCTATCCTTCGTTCGTTCCTTCGTTCTTTCTATTTATCTGTCTATCCAGCTATCTTTTTTTCCATCTACAAATTTATTTGTCTCAAAATCGTTTTATTGATCTTCATACTATCATCAGTCTACACATCTATCTATAAATTTATATTTATTTATTTATTTATTTATTTTCTTAAATTTTTTTAAATACAAGTTTAATTTTTGTTAGATCCATTGATCGGTTTTGATCTGTAATTGTTTTTTTTTTTTTTTTTTTGGCATAAAAATTATTATTATTTTTTACTATTATAAGTATTAGTGTTTGTACAAGTATTATCATTATTATTATTATTATTATTATTATTATTATTATTATTATTATTATTATTATTATTATTATTATTATTATTATTATTATTATTATTATTATTATTATTATAATTATTGTTATTATTATAATTATCATCATAACTAATATTTATATTGTTGTTGTCGTTGTGGTGGTGGTGGTGGTGGTGGTTGGTATAGTGGTTGTTGTTTTTAATTTTATTTTCTGTATTTGTTGTTTTATATATATATATATATATATATATATATATATATATATATACATATATATATAATTATATTCGTGTATAGTATGGTTTGCTGTTCTAGATAGCAATTAGTGACTCTAACAAGGAATCTTTTAGCCTCGGTATAAGTGTTACTTATTTATATACTTCACAACTACATACACTACATGCATAGTCTTTTCACATTGTGCCAGAGACCAAAGAGTTCTTCTACTAACCATATTGAGTGCAAACAAAATCCAGTACTTGCTAAAGATCATGATGCATAATCTTCTCTATTTATAAGAGAAACAAAAATAGCTAAGCTACAATAAAGAGTTATTTTTCATTTTGTTGTAACAGCTGATCACATATCAGTCTTTGAGTGAAATTAATTGATTTATTTACTTTGAAAAGCTTAGGTCGTTTTATTTTCTTTTTAACTTCACTTAGGTGCCCTTTACGTAACAGCAGGGCTATGGGAGAGCGTATATTGCCCGGAAGATGGCAGCGGTTAAGTATTACTGTCTCGTGACCTTTTGGAAGGTCATTCATTGGTCGACCTAGTGACGGGATACTCAAAGTTAGATCTAGATTCTGGGTCTTGTCGCAAATTAGAAATGATTTTTAAAAGTTGAGCTTGTCAATGATATTCGGTGCCAGTAGATGTGCAGACTTTCCAAGTATTATGGATCTGATTGTTAAGAATATAATGATGTGCGTAAATACTGTGGTATGGGGATAAGGCAAGGTCGGCTCAGTAATTTTAAAACTAGCATAAGAAAGAAAAGATCAACTGTTGCAGCATCGAAGATGTTTATACCTCAACATGTCGCTCGCTGTCACAATTCATGACGTTCTATTTGTAGAAAAGTATCTTTGATTTTTGTTTCCTTTTAATGTCATTTATTTTTCATTTCGTTTTTTTCGTTTTTAAG
>JAWDGP010005773.1:152500-167500 GCA_033675545.1 Elysia crispata
TCAAGGCAAAAAAGAATTTCGGTACCGCTTAAGTCTACATTTTATAACCTGGGGTTTACCAGAGCGTTCAGAGAAACCGACTGGGCTGCTGAGAGGGTGCGTATTATCTTTTAAAGTAGAGATGATTTTACTCTCACATTTGAATAAATACAAAACATTAAAGGACGTGAAAAGATCATTGACTTGACGCAGTCTGTTACATTTATGAATAATGACATCGATAAAACCGGGATCAGCCGGATTACATCTAAACAACAGGAGTTCTCATAATACTTTTTGACACCCACAAACTAAACAAGGCCCAAATCAGCTCGGTTCACCGTATTCCTTCTATTTCTCACCTATCTCTCTATCATTGATCCTTGTGAATTGGCTTGCTTATTCAGCCTGATGAAAAAAACATGTTTCTTAGATTTGAATGTTGCTTAGCATATCTGCCTTCTATAACTGATACAGCTCGAGCACTATCTGAAATAGACAAAAACTTATTGTTTTGTCGGGTGGCATATTCCCCCCTCCCCCCCACCAAAAAAAAAAATGAAATAAAATAAAATAAAATAAAATAAAAAAAAAAGATTTAATATCTTTCATTTCTCTCAATAAAAAACCGGCTGATTTTATATGGGCTGTTGGCCTTTTGAACATTTGCTTCGAAAAATCAAAAAAGGTTTCATGACCTTTTCACTATACTTAGAAAAGAATCATAAAAAACCTACAAACCGGATCTAGATTTGTCCTACTTATCTGTACATTGGTGAGGACAATGAAAATATGAATTTTGTAACCTGATCTGTTACTCCATATTTCACACCATTCAGGGTGTGCTGGAAATCGAAATAGGGGAAATTGACGAATTTTTCTACGAAATAGAGCAATTTGCAACATATCACCAGCAACAGTGTGTAAGTCTAAGTATTTTCCTAGGTTATTTTTACCATTTCCTCGTAGCATACTGTCACTATTTTGGTTTCTATGGTTCCTAGAAACTAGACTGCCACAGCCAACCAGCCTTGTAACAGTGTGTAAGTCTAAGTATTTTCCTAGATTCTTTCTACCTTTTCCTGGTAGCATATTGTCACTATTTTGGTTCCTGTGGTTCCTAGAAACTAGACTGCCACAACCAACCAGCCTTGTAACAGTGTGTAAGTCTAAGTATTTTCCTAGGTTATTTTTACCTTTTCCTGATAGCATACTGTCACTTTTTTGGTTCCTGTGGTTTCTAGACTGTAGCCTGCCACAACCAGCCTTGTTGTCACCTCTTACTTGTGGGTCCAACCTGTGGGGAAAGCACAAACCACTAGATCGGGAAAGACAGAAGGAAACTTAAAATATTTGGTTAACTTAGGTGACGAATTTGGTGTCTAGCTAGAAAGACTTTATAAAGTAAAAATCTTCCAATTGTAAGAAAGGACAAACCATCACACAGCTAAAATAAGTGTTAGTATCATTCTGTCTACTCTCTCTCTCTCTCTCTCTCTCTCTCTCTCTCTCTCTCTCTCTCTCTCTCTCTCTCTCTCTCTCTCTCTCTCTCTCTCTCTCCCTCTCTCTCTCTCACACACACACACACTCTTTCTTCCTTCATCTTAACACCATACTGTAAGTGATTATACATGAAAGTCTGTGTGGATGTTGATTGATCATTACAAGTAATTATTAGCGTTTGTTTCAACTTACACAAGTAGGTTTTTCTAATTTCCTATGGTATTAATTTTCCATAAGGTCTTTTACAAAGACTAATACGATAACTAGGAAATAATGATATGTTATTTCCCAACCGTCGATTTTTCCAAGGGCTAACAAAGTATACAAGTATTGAAAAAAATCAAACATTATATTCATAGTTTAAGTTCTTGTTTGCTATAGAACTAACATACTTATGATTAGGTTCGGATATGTTTTTCATGATTCAAGATAATAACAAAAAGTCTAATCAAACATGACGGTGACAGATATTTGCAGTTTCATCTTTTGTTCGACTCCTAATTATGTTTGCAGAGTGTGCACCGCTTGGAAGATTTCAAATTTACTAACTTGTTCGAGGTAATTATCTGTGTAATTTTGACGCAGTTACTGAGCTAGGCGTCTACATCTTAACCACAAGAGGTAACAAGGTCTTGTGAAATTACATAAGGGGAGTGGCGTGGGGTTGGGGAATAAAAGGTGTGAACTATTAATTATGTAAAACTGAGGTAAGGGAAAAGGGAAAAGGGAGTGAGCTAAGATAATTGGACAAGGCTTTGATTTTATTAGCATTATTTTAATGTGATATGACTGTTACATTTTATATTAGATTCATTTTGGTTTAGCTGGATAATACAAAGGCAGCTCCATATTTTTGTTTCCTATGTTAACAGTTTCGCTTGGTATTGAATCATAAAAGGTCATGTGGTTTTAAACATAGGTACTCTAGCAAAACAAGGTTTTAAATCCCTGGCATCAAGGTACTGAGGTCGCTTCAATAAAGTCAGGGGAAATCACCCGAAAGAGTGAAACAGTTTGTTAAGTCATGAATGACGTGGACAACTCTACATTAAAGAACTCGTTGGATTTGATTTCTACACAAGCGCCCAATCCTGCTGGTCAAGCGCTTTATGTTAAAGAGATTTTACAGATATTACAAATATTAGCTTACGCATGGCCAACTATCGTACTGTTTGGTTTTGTTGCAAACATTACCAATATTATTGTATTTCTTAAAGCCGGTGCCAAAGATAACGTAGCGATTTTACTGATATCTCTTTCACTGTCTGACCTTGCCTTTCTCGCTTTTATCTCGCCAACAGTGGCTGGTTTTGTAATTGATGGATTAGTTAGACCCTTTAAATGGCCTTTCCACAAGCCTTTGCTATTTTTTTTGTTTTATTGGCCTGCATTCACAGCCTATGACCTTTCTGCTTTCATAGCAGTTTCACTAGGGGTAATTCGTTGCGCATGCGTGGCCATGCCTCTCAAATTCAAGCTGGTATTTACGAAATCCAGAACAATTAAATGGGTTTTGTTCTTGGTTGTTTTGGCTATTTCGCTAAGATTGCCAGTGTTGACAATCTTCAGAATTACGTGGAGAACAGATCCAAAGACTAATATTTCTGCTCTATACCTGGCCAGCGTGAACAGAGAATCCATGTCGCGTATCAACGACACCCTAAACCGTGGTTTCTTGATCTGGTTCAACTACGTGACGATGATAACTTGTGTCATTGTTCTCAGCTACAAGCTCTACCAGTCTTCCAAGATACGACAAAGCTGTGCCGTCAAGGGACTCCAACCTTCACACCAGACGTCAGACAAAGCAGCTGCCCAGGGTATGTCACCCAAAGACCTGCAGGTGGTCAAATCTGTGGTCCTGGTATGCTCTATTTTCATCATGTCGCAGTTACCGGCTGTGTTATTATCAGCAACTCGTCTAATCAACCCAGAGTTTGATCGGGGCAGGAGTTTGGTAGCTTTGTTTGGAATTTTTAGTCAGATAAACAACACGTGCGCTTGTATTAACGCGTCGATCAACATCTTTGTATATTACAACTACAACAGCAAGTTTAGATCTGTTCTGAGATCAATTTTCTGTCTCTCTAATAAATTGAAGCGATGAAATTAAAAAAAAAAAAAAGAAAAAGAGATTTTCATATACTTTAGGCACAGCTACACAAGTACCAATGCTTGAAAATTAATACGAGTTTCTTGTTTAATTGAGCTCTACAGCAAAGAAGGGTCATGGATCACGATAAAACTAAACGTAAACTGTGCTTAAAAGTTATTTCGCATCGATTTACCATCAATTTTTTTTACTTGTCTTAAATCATTGTATTTGTGCGAATAATTTGTACTAACAACATTTCGAGTATGAAAAAAAAAGAAAAAAAAACAACGTTTATTTGTGGAATGTGTATAAATGATTGTCTTGTTAGAATACAATTTTTGCTATAAACATTATTCTGGTCTACCTACGCTAGCGTCGTGGATTGCTAATTTTAAAAAGGTGCAAATGTCTGCTAATAACCGTTTAGCGACAGTGTTTAAGATGTCTGGTGCAGTCTCTGAGTTTAAATCCATAATGAGCAGGTTTGGCTAAAGACAACATCAAGTCAGCTTAACTTTGTATGGTGGAGTCGAAAATAATAGGAACTTTCGATAATGAACAGTCTACAAGGTGTAATAAAATGGAGGGGAGAGAGATAAAGAGAGGGAGGGAGAGGAAATGAGAGAGAGGGAGAGAAAACGATAGAGAGAGAAAGAGAGAGAGAGAGAGAGAGAGAGAGAGAGAGAGAGAAAGGGGGGGGGGGGAGAGAGAGAGCTTAATATGAATGTTTATCAACACGAAGTGACTCTGACAAGGGATATTGTAGACTTGTAAATCTCGTAGGTCTAATTCGATGTATTTCATTTTTAAATAACTGAAAGGAAAATGACACAAAAAATAATTGCAGTCATTGAAGCTGATGAAAAAAATTCATCAAGGCAATTGAAATTAGATTCTTCTGTATTTCTGACAGATGTACACCATTTCAAATCATTCTACGTGAGAGTTTTGTTTTAAAAACCACATGGTTTAGGAAAACCCTATCAATGCTTGGGCATTCTTGTAGTAAAACCAATGCCGGAATACTTTTACTCTGGTTAATGTGTGATCACGCAATACCTAGCGACTTATCAGAAACCTTTTGATGACGTGGTCGGCGTATTTTCAGGCTCAATGAATAGTTTGAACAAATTGTGATTTCCATATTTATTGAAAGCCCAATCAATTCCTTGTATAAAACAGCTTTGTTTTGTTTTTTGGCAAAATGTCTTTATGTTTGGCTGAAATATGAATCAACATTTAACATAAAGTTTGGAAAAGAGAAGCTGTGAAAAAACGTGTTTGAAGTTTGAAAAAAAGTTTTGATATTGAATTTCACGTGTCTTCACAATAAATGTCTTCTTCTATAAAGGAGTGCTGATCAGAGCCTGACCTGACTGGAGGTGAGGGGGGGGGAGGGAAAGATCTTCATGACAGATTTGAGTATACTTGAGGCCCTATATGAGCTACAATTTAAAGCATAATCTAGAGCTAGACATTTTACCTATCACAACCTTTATTAATAATGCAGTAACAAAAGAGTATGTAAACTTCTGGATGTTTTGATGTTCTTTTAAACCTTATTGTGCTTTCTTTTAAGTACAGTAGTAGTTGAATGGTTTTAAAAATATGGTAGTACAGTGATAGTGTAATGGTTTCAAGAATATGGTGGTACAGTAATCATGGATTGGTTTTAAAGTTATTGTGGTACAGAGATAGTTGAATGGTTTTAAGAATATGGTGGTTCAGTGAAAGTGGAATGGTTTCAAGAATATGATTGCACTGTGATAGTGTAATGGTTTCAAGAATATGGTGGTACTGTGATAGTGGAATAGTTTCAAGAATATGGTTGTACAGTGATAGTGGAATAGTTTCAAGAATATGGTGGAATCTGATTAGAATGGTTCACAGACAAGCACACACACAGAAGTCCATGTTAGGAGTAGCTCGTAAATCTTTTTACCAATTCATTGAGGCGGGATCAAAACGATTTTGTCATGACCATGATGCAATAGAATACATAGCTTAAAATATATATTATGATCGTTTTCCGATTTCTCTTTCTAACACAAAATTAATCTCTACAAAATTCTATTCAAGTCCATAAAAAATGTTTAGATTTTTTCACATGATAAGAAAAAAGAGAAACAAACATGAAGTGAACGAAACTGTTAATGAATGTACATGTTTAAAAAAAAAAAGATTTGAAATACTACAAATATATAGTTCAATTTCAAAAAAGGTCAACCGCCCCCCCGCCCCCCCCCCCCAAAAAAAAAAAAAGAAAACAAAACAAAACAAAAAAGATAAAAACAAAAAAAAACAACAAACAAAAACACAAAATAAACAACAACCGAAAAACAAAATAAACAATCAAACATCCCATGAAGCGTAAACGAAGCATAGTAATATTTGTCTTATAACCCTCCATGTCATCTATGTATTGATGTGTTCGGGTTCGGTAACGCCAAAGCTTTAGTTTCGTTCCTAGATGTATAGAACCAATTCAAAGACAGGAATATTCTCATATGGCTAGACATTACATCCTTGAAGACTGGATGTTTTATGCAAGCTAGATATTCTGTATCTTCAACTAATATGTTAACGGAAACAAACCGTTATAACGTATGAGATTGTATCATTACATTTTTGATGATGATTACCAAACAATTCAGATCGTATCTGTCAACATTGATTCTCACTTGATATCATCAAAGACACGCCATGCTATAATTATCCTTGTCATTAGAGTCAGGAAACACACTTGGTAAAGCATTTGTTTTTCTATGAACAATTAGTAAGAAGTGAATCATTTATTCTTAGCAAAATAATTCCTTTATTTTTGTCTTTTGTGAAACTATTTTAAATTTTGGGTTTTCCCAAATCTCTGAGAATATTTTTCTGTCTTTTAATCATCACACTGAGAAAAACATAAAAATTACTGTTTCTTTAAAGCGAACTTTATTTTTTTTTCCTCGCATGATAAGTTGAAAGTTTATGTTAAGTAGTCAATAATCATAAATGATTGATATTCATCCTGTTTTTTATTATGACAGTATTTATCAAATTTTCTGTTAAGTTTTTTTGCATGTCTCTCTCTCTCTCTCTCTCTCTCTCTCTCTCTCTCTCTCTCTCTCTCTCTCTCTCTCTCTCTCTCTCTCTCTCTCTCTCTCTCTCTCTCTCTCTCTCTCTCTCTCTCTCTCTCTCTCTTGCGCTCATAGTGTATCCTTTTTTCCCAAATCTAATTTATGCCATTGAAAAAGAGAGAGGGGGGGGGGAGAAAGACCGAAAAAATTGATAAAGAGTGAATTACACTTGTAAGAAAAAATATCAAGAGAAAGATAAGCGAGAGAAAGAAAGATAGATAAAGAAAGAAAAAGAGTAAAAGAATGAAGCATATTAGAATCCATAAAAAAGAAGAGAGAGAGAGAGAGAGAGAGAGAGAGAGAGAGAGTGATAAAGAGTCGAGACAGACGAATCAGAGGGAAGTAAGAGACGGAAAGAGAGAGAGAAAAAGAGAGAGACAGAGAAATAGAGAGAGAGAGCGGGAGAGAGAGAGAAAAAGAGAGAGGGGCAGAGAAAAAGAGAGAGAGAGAGAGAGAGAGAGAGAGAGAGAGAGAGGGAGAGAGATTCTGAGGAAAGCATCTTAGTAAGGAATGTTTTGTGTTTGTTTGGACGGATGGAAAGGGAGATAAAAGAGTAACGATTCAGAATTATTGGTATGAATCTCTTTATTCAGGTTTTGTTTACCTTATTTGGTATATATGAAAATTTATTGTCCTGGTTTAACTATCGTTTGTCACTATAATGAATTACTTAATTAAAAAAAATTATAACATTTATAAATTTGGAAAATGATTTATAACTGTAATTGATTCTTTTTAGACACAAACAATACAGATGCATTAAAATTGTTTTAAGGCTATGTTCATATACTTTAAGAGTTAAAAAGATTAAATTATGCAAAAACATAGATAAAAGTATGCTAAAAACAGATTAAACTATGCTAAAACATGAAAAGAGAATGCTAAAACAGATTAAATTATGCTAAAACATAGACAAATGTTTGTTAAAACAGATTAAACTATGCTAAAATTTAGATAAAAGGATGCTAAAAACAAATTAAACTATGCTAAAACATATATAAAATATGCTAAAACATATATAAACTATCCAAAGAACACGAATAAACTATACTAAACAAAAAGCTAAAATTGATCCTTAAACAGAGTCATGCTTGTATCATAACGGTAGAACGATAGAAAATAAACACGGTAACTAGTTGTAAACACAGAAAGCTTAGAGTCTGGTATATAGTGCTTGTATCAACCGTAAGACAAAAGTTCAAAGTGTAACACTCTTTCTTAGCCAGAAAATCCTTATAATTAAAAGCAACGTACCGACATTGAAAACTTTATCTTCTGTATTATCTGAGCATAATCTAAACGAATGTTACACAAGACAAAATAAAGAAACTTCGTTCATGATGACTTTTATGAGTGTGATTTATTTGTAGTAACACAAGTGAAACTTGATCACAGATCCTGGACGATCAACATCTGGGTGACTGCCAGAGACTAAGTCATAGTTGCTACTATCTTCAGAGTTGATCTGGACAAACTCCTCAGAGACAGACATTCCCTGGACAGACTGACACTCCCCGCCGAACCTGTAGAGTAGGAAAGCGCTGCCAGTCGGTAACTGGATCGGGTCGCTTGCTGAGCCGCTGTTTTGGCAGCAGAAATAGAGAAGTGGGTTACTTGCATATAATGCGACATTGTTTCGAGCCTCTCCTGCATTATCAGTATCTTCAGCGTCAGCATAAACGTAACCTTCATCGAAACCAGCAGGGCAAGACTGGTGGAGCAGCTTGTGGATACAGTAAGATCCCTGGGGCCAGATTGATGGGTTGAACTGTCTTGTCACCTCATAAAATTCGAGGGTCAAGAATTTGTTCCCACCTGTGCTGCTTATTGTATTGTCCAGGAAAACTGAAGAGTGACTGTTGCTGGGGTCTGAGCTCGACTGAGATTCAGTGTGTATTTTACTAAATGTGTGAGTACCGCCGAAGAAGGCCAGGTCTACTGGACATCCAGTCTTGGGCTTCAGCAAGCCGTAGTAACCCCCTGGTCACAAGATGAGACTATCAAGAAATGTGCTAACCTTATTGAATTTTTTCTTGAGCTGTGATATTTCATCGGCGGTAGATTTCTTTAAATCTCCAATTTTTCTGTGTGCCTTGTTTGATATGTCTACAACATGCCTTATCACTTTATGAAATTCGCGAATATCTACTTCAGCTGAATTTTCCTTTACTGGATTAGCTTTAGCATCAAAACCCATAGCGTAACACTTGAACACACCAAAATTATCATCGTCAACTTTATCCCAAATGACTTTCAGGAAAACATTTGAGATATCACCGGTGATGATCGCAGAAGTCGAGGCAGTTCTTGACACTGTAGTCGTATCCTCGTTATCGCGTTTCTCAGCAACCAGGTCCCAGCCTGAAGTTGATTGCTTGAGAATTCTTATTCTGGAGACCTTGGCCATCTCAGTCTGAACATCAAGGTTACGGTCACAGCGCAGAGTCATATTCTTGGCCGGGTATCTACTGACAAATGGTGGGGAGACTGTCAGCTGCAACGGCATCCCTTGGTCAGAAACATCCTGAACTAGTAAGGCGAGACCCAGGTGTAACACCAAAAGTAGTATTAGAGACCTCTCTTGAGACCATGGCTGAATCATTGTGTCAGGCAAGAAGGATAAGTAAGTCTTGATAAGAACTTAAACCTGCGGTCTGTTGTGGATGTTGTCAAATGCTTCCAGATTAAGATACAGCTCAGTTTTATAGGCTCCTAGTTCCGTTATCAGAAACAATATCTGCCAAGCTTCCCAAAAAACTATTAAGACCGTATTTATGTTTAATTTTAAACGAGTAAAGTAAATATTTTGTGTGAATCAGAAAATAATCATGACCTAACCTAAATCAAGGAAGAAAATACTCGTGATCTCTCTTCTTTGTAAATCTTCATATTTATCTACTAGTTATAAAATAACAGTTGTTCTCAATCTAATTATTTTTGTGACACCTGGTCTAGTTTTAGAGTTGTTTTGATAAGTATAAACTTCTTTTTTATTCTGGTATTCGCTCTTTTAACAATCAGCCCCCCTGCCTTATCAATGCAAATTGTACAGAGTTCAAAAAGAAAACAAGTGGTAATTACATGACTCTGAGACATCTGCCTTGCTACTGCTTTTAATTTACAAAATGTGTTGTACATCTAGTAGACTTGGATTTGGTGCTGTGGCGGTATAGCAGACATATTGTATACGGTATTGGGGGGTGGGGTGGGAGGAAACTAATTGAATAACAACTTTTCATGATCTTCAATACATTTATGTTTTTACTGATCTCATTCCCTAAATCAACACAGCAGGCCTACTCGAGATTAGTCAGTATTGCTCTAATTGCCCCCAGCATTCAATTACTGTCATGTAAACAAAAGAACCTGGACCGGTCTGGATAAGAACTCCGTCAGTATCCTGTCCCTGAATACGTGGGTCTGTGACATATTCCTGGTTGCTGCTTTTAATTTACATAATGAAAATGTATAGTACATGTAGTAGACCATGGTTAATTAAGCTGATGTCACATCCCTATTCGACTTCCATGTTACCGTATTACCTGATGCACGCAGTGTGGTTGTATGACATACAGCTCAAAAAAAAAGAGTTTTATTTCCCCAGTTCAGTAAAGTTGAACATCTTGCTACTGTAAGGTTCTGGTCCAGTGTGGCTTTTATTTTGAATGCTCTAATTTCTTGTAAAGTTATGACTATTGAAGGTTGACATACGAATTGTGTTTTTCTTTCAAGTTATTTGCGACAAAGATGAACAACTTCTACTTGTAACTGTCGATTAATAATTGCATTACCGGTATGTAAAAATCTTGAGCGTATGATAAAATTAACGTTCAGATTTTGCTCCGGCACAGCTAGAAGAGGGAGTAGAGAAAATCTATGGAATGGGCGGATACCTGTTCACAGGTATCACTGAGTCATGAACCGTGTATAACAGGTTCCATGACAATGGTGCTATAAAATCATTCACCATTATATTTTTTATAAGATTTATTCTATAATGTAACATTTCTAAAGGTGCACAAGTAGTTCCGTTCATAAGTCACTCATTGCTAGATCAAAGAAAAGTTTAATAAATGAAGCGTTTAATTTAGCATCAAGCCACTCCAATTTCTAGTTTTTCTTTGTTAGCTTAAACTGAGGTTTCTCTTCAGGTGAATAATATTATTTTCGGTTTGCATTTTCGAGTAAATGTTTCTTGTAGTGTCGACATCGGGAGAACAACTCATTTCTTTTGTTTAAGCTTGGGTTTTCAGAAATGAAGAATTTTTCAGCTATGTACAGATTGCATGTTGTTGTTGTTTTTGTTGTTGTTGTTGTTCTTGTTGTTCTTGTTGTAGTTGAGTAAGACCTCGCTTTGCAAACAAGTTTCCACAAGAAGGTGAAATCAGTCTTGGGCTGCATTAATTTCCATACATGTCCGCTAAGGGACGTTTCAGATCGCTTGTGTTCTAGACTGAAGCTGGAAGTGTGGTGGTTATACCTACTTTCAAAATCGTTTTCCGTAATTCTTTCGTAGTTTTCTATAATTTTTGTGCTTTTTTGCTCATCAGTGGCTTGCTAAAGTGCGCTACTTTGTAAACATTTTTCTTTCAAAGGGCACGTACTTTTATTTGTGCAGTTTCAATGTTTTTGGATCGTCTTTTCATCGTTGTCTGCCTTGAGGATTTCCCGGTTTTGACTGTTTATTACTTCTTTTGTATTGCTTATGCAGCTATGACTGAATTTCATAGTGTTTCTATTAATGATGATTTCGAGGACCTTGTGGTTACTCGGGAAACATCTATTACGGAGCGGTAAGATTGTTTCAAACCAATGTTGGAATTCACGCTCATGTTTTATTTTGTGTGTGTGTGGAGGGGGGGGGGTTGAACCAAATTATATGTCTTTTTCGTAATCTTCCTTTTGTTGTGTCGTTTGTTTTATCGCTCTTGTTTTCTGTTGTATCTGTTCTGCAACTGTTCTGGGACTCATTGTTTTAGGTGGAATTTTCCCTCTCCTTAAGACCGTTTGGTATTTCGCCACACACGGAAAAAAGTTTCGGGGCCGCCCTTTAACAACACTACCAGTCGTCCTCAACAAAGACCTATCAAGACTACAAGAAAACACACTACAACTCACAACTAGGGAAGACCTCGAACACCTAAGATGCATCGCCCAGAACAGACAGCAATGGAGAGAACTGTCGACGGGAATCCGAAAAGCTGCCGAAGCGCCCCCGTCGGAGGACTGAGACGCGGAAGGCCCTAAGTCAAGTAAGTCAAGTTAAGACCGTTTTCTTTTAAGGCCTTGTTGCAAATCTTCGCTGCTTCGCTAAATATCTTGGCGTTGGATGGAGGAATTGTCCGAGAGTCGTTTCTCTATACCTTTTGGTAAGTTCTTGATTATGGATGGTAGGTGGTTGCTTTGCCTGTATATGTAGTTAAGACGATGAGTAGAAAAAATCGCTGCTAATATTGATGAAATCTTAAATACAAAGAAAATCTCTAGATCAAGTTTCGTGAAAAAAAAGGTTACAAAAACAAAATAACTCAATAAAAGTTAGGATCTCAGGAAGACTTCGATTGTTCTTGGCAATTGGGTAAATAAAAATTTGCAACAATTGTTTTCTCTGTAAATCAACTAGGAGCGTAGTGAAAATGATGGATAGGAATCAGTTAACTAATTTTGTAAAATCCAAATTTGTTTAGAAATTGTTTATTCATTATCATATAGGTTTTAAATAACTGCGCGGCTAAGAATTCCCTCAAGGCGGTGCACTTTTATGCACTTAATGTGAAAAGTCACAGCTTTGCAATAAACATTGAAAAAGATTTTTTTTTAAAAAATAGATTAGGAAAATGCAGAATTGGTCGATTTCTTTTTTTTTTTTTTCGTAAATGCGTTTAAATGGATTTAAAAACACATTTGGAAAGTACAGAAGTGGTCGATTTCTTTTGATGTAAATGCATAGCTTTTCCCTACGTTAAAGAGGCCTACAAAAAGTCTAATATTATTTCACTATAGCTGACTTTACTTTTTGCCCTATTAGAAAGAGAAATAGACACAGTCAGAGTCAGAGACAGAGACAGAAAGAGAGGAATAAAAATTAGAGAGAGCTGACTTAGGAGTACACTTGGACATATGTGAGCTAACATATAACGAGACATAACAAATCCAAGGGGAATAAATAGTACAGAAGTACAGAAATGAAAGAAGTCTAAATGAAAAGACTAGGCTCAATGAGAAAGAGAAATAAAAGAGAGGAATGATAAAGGAAGTGGAAGAGAGAGACAAACAGACAGGCAGAAAGAGAGAAAGAGAGAGACTGACAGACAGACAAACAGATAGACAGGCAGAGATGTATAGATAGAGAGAGAGATAGAGAGAGAGAAAGAGAGAGACTGACAGACAGACAGACAGACAGAAAAAGAGGGAAGGGGTTGAAACTAAGAACAACAAATAATGATGAAGAGAGCGACAAAGAGAAAAAAAAACGAAAGAAGAAGAAACAGAAGGAAAGAAAGACAAAGAGAGAGGAGAGAGAGAGAGAGAGAGAGAGAGAGAGAGAGAGAGAGAGAGAGAGAGAGAGAGAGAGCAAGAGAGAGGAAGCGAGACAGACAGAGAATGTGTTGCGAAAAACTGGCTTTGAATTAATTAAAAACCCCTTATATGTAACGGCTAAAAAAGAAAATAATAAAACGGGCGGCGCAGTTTACAATGTTGATTAAGTATATTTTTTTAAGAATACTATTAACCTAAAGTATAAAAGCAGCCATGAATAAATAGATGCGGAGTTTTTAAGTTTAACTCTTATCTTCCTTACAGATCGCTCCTTATCACAAGAATGCTCAGCCAGTTCTATGTTGAAATATTATAGAACTCGATAAAATCATGGTCAAAGACCTTTTTTTTTTACTCGATCGTATATTAAGAGACTGTCAAAAATATTTATAGAAAACTCTTTTATTTTTTTCCACATCAAAATGTACATAAGCCACTGATAATCGAGCTTCATCACTGAAAGACTTTCGGCATCACAGGAACCAAAGGTAGGTGAAATAGACATATGCGATAGTGTAGGCTTTGAATTTAAATTTTCTTAAGAGAGAGAGAGAGAGAGAGAGAGAGAAAGAAAGAGAGAGAGAGAGAAAGAGCAAAAAATGAAGAGAGATGTAAGGGTTCAGAGGGAAAAAGAGAGATAGAGGGAATATGAAGAGAAAGAAAAGAGAAAGAGAGAAAGAAAAAAGATAAGACAAGATCAAAAGGCATTGATCCAGACAGACGACGTAGAGAGAAGGTCTGGATCTTCAGAAAGACAAATAGTCAAAAAGACGGATAGAAAACAGATAGAAAGAAAAAGATAGCCATACAGACGGATAGGATAGAATAATGATCAGAGAGAAGGAAAAGATTGTAACCAGACAGCCAAACAGATAATCAGAGGGACGGATCAGATAGAAAAAAAGGCACACAGACATTCAGACGATTAGAGAGTCGTTTAGAACAAAAAGACAGACATACAGGAAGATTCTCCTAGAGAGACATAGGACAGAAAAAGGCAGACGGACAGATAATCAGAGAAATGGATGGGATACAAAAATACAGACAGATAATCAAATAAACGATAAAAAAACAGATAAATTGAGAAATAATCAGAGAGACGGATTGAAAATAGACATATAGATAGTCAGACAGACTAATAGGATAGATAAAAGCACGCAGACAGATAATCAAAGAGACGGATAAAATAGATACAGAGACAAATAGAAAACACATATAATCAGTGAATTGGACAGAAAAATGGCAGAGACACGGAGTGGGAGACAGACGGATGGATCGGATATGAAACAGACAGACCGACAGATAATCATAAAGATGGATAGAATATAAAACAAACAGACCGACAGATAATCAGAGAGATGGTTAGGATATAAATCAGACAGACCGACAGATAACCAGAGAGATGGTTAGGATATAAAACAGACAGACCGACAGATAAATCGAGAAAAGACAGAGAAAAAAAGAAAGAATGTGAGAATGTAATAACAAAGGAACATTGCCGGCTCCTACAATTGGCCAAAATGAGTATCAGTACAATGTATATAGGGTGGTTAAAAAGGCAATTGTCTGACGTCACGTGTTTCAAGCGATAATTAAATGACTTCTTTATCTCATTTAGCAGACCGTCTATCAGTGTCTGTTTATAAAAGTTTCAGACGCGCTGCGGCAGACTTCTGTGAAATGAAAAAGGAGTCTCAGCAATTACAAAGGAAGAAGAAATAATTGTTAAATCAAAATAATTTTTTTTCTGAAATTCTG
>JAWDGP010005773.1:172500-185000 GCA_033675545.1 Elysia crispata
CTAGCCAAAGTAAAGCTGAAAAAGAACTTCAGTTTGAACTTTGATTAAAATCGTAAAGCAAGCTGGAAAAATAATTAATTATAAAGTAAGAATAGAAATGTCATGAGCCATGACATAAAAAAATGAGTGTTGAGATTTATATTAAGGCTTACTGTCTGACTATCACAATTTAGCGCCGATTAGCAGATATGACGTGCCGGTCATCACAAGTAGATAGGGCGTTAATGGGGCGATGGAAAAATATGTAAAATGTACAGATTCTCAGTCCTGTTTTGG
This sequence comes from Elysia crispata, assembly GCA_033675545.1. Classification (NCBI taxonomy): domain Eukaryota; kingdom Metazoa; phylum Mollusca; class Gastropoda; family Plakobranchidae; genus Elysia; species Elysia crispata. Next base: position 172,777 of record JAWDGP010005773.1, read on the forward strand.
GCCAATCAGTTGCAGCCTGAGGGCTTTTTTGTTGTTGTTGTTATTGGTGTTATTGTCCTAGGTGCTGCTGTTGCTGCTTTTTTTTTTTTTAAGCCCTGCTCCTTATCTTTTGAAATTCACGCACAGCTTATCTCAAGGAAAGTGTATAATATCTTGCTTTACTTTCTCTACAACTCCCTTCCTCTCTCTCTCTCTCTCTCTCTCTCTCTCTCTCTCTCTCTCTCTCTCTCTCTCTCTCTCTCTCTCTCTCAGTCTCTCTCAGTTTTTATCTTCTAGTGTATACCATACTTAATGGTATGTAAAAGTAGGGCCGACTTCATCTCTCTCTGTTTCTCTGTATCTCTTTGTCTCTCTTTATCTCTCTTCACTCCTTATTTTCTATATGTCAAGCATGACATATCTCTAGGATTTTGCATACCATATTTTAATTTGTGCGGGTGTAAAAATATCTCCCTCTTTTTTTTTCTTTCTCTATCTCTCTTTCTCTCTTTCACTCTCTTATGCAATTCAAGCACGACATATTTATCTCGAGGATAGTGTATATCACGTTTGATCTTCCATATGGGTGCAATACACATTTTCTCTGTCTCCCTCTCTTTGTCTCTATCTGTCTTCCTCCCTCTCGCTATCTCTCTATCTGCTATATTGGTCGAGCACGGCGTATCTCGAGGATATTTATCCATGCTCAACTATCTCTATGTGCACCAGCTTATAGCAACTTTCTAACTTATCTCACGAATTTGGTTTCTAACTGGAAACACTTTATAAATTAAGAATCTTTCAATTAAAAAAACAATCAAAAACCATAAAATTGCTAAAATAATAGTTAGTATCAGGCTGTTGAACCTGTCTCTCTCTCTCTCTGTGTCTCTCTTTTTTTCTCTCTCTCTCTTTCTCTCTCTCTCTTCCATCTGTTAACTTTCTACATTTTCCTCTCTAGATCTCTGACTTTGCCTGACTTCATTTCTCTCTTTTTTTTCTGTTCTTTCTTGTTCTCCACTTCTCCCACGCTGTCTCGCTCCTCCTTCCTTCATCTGAAAGCCAGACTGTTCACCGTGTATAACAAGTTTCATGACAATGGTGCTATAAGATCATTCACCATTATATTTTTATAAGATTTATTCTATAATGTAACATTTCCAAAGGTGCACAAGTAGTTCCGTTCACAAGTCACTCATTACTAGATCAATGAAAAGTTAAATAAATAAAGTGTTTAAGTTAGCATCAAGCCATCCCTGTTTCTAGTTTTTCTTTGTTGTCTTAAAGTTTTCCATGTGTAAAGTCGCAAATTTCAAAACATAGGTTTTCTCCAGGTTTTAAAAACATTTTTAAGATCGTTATCAAATTTGATGAGTGATAATCAGCAGGATTTAAGGGTGATCATAAGAAATTTTCAAGCACCATTAATTCTAAGTAAATTAAAAATAGGCTTCATAAATTTAAGCACTTAATATTTTCCGACATCACAAACAGAACACAATCAAAATCAATTTTTTTAAAAACTGCATCCTATATCTTCAGAACCCTATAAACATTGATCAGCCAAAACAGATTTACACTGCTGTATTTCATTATAATACTTTTAGACACAAAGAAATTTAACACGGTAATGCGGAAATTTACTGTCCTCCTTCTTCTTCTAGAATATCTCTGGTATTTAATTTTGTGTTTTGGCTTTCTCATTCAGTCTGCTGTGAAAAAATTGATTTTAAGTTGTAAATGTTGCTTAGTACATCTATATTCTGTAACTGATACAGCTCGAGCACTCTATAAAAAATACAGAGATTTATTATTGAGTAACTGAAGTAAAAACAAAAGAATTTTTTTTTAATTTCTATAATTTGTTATAAAATATTGGCTGATTTTATATCGGCTGTTGACTATTTTTTAATTTTTGCTTCCCAAAAAAACAAATGAATATTTCACGACCTTTTCACTGGGTCTATACAAAGAGAAAAGTTCTAAAAACTTATAAATCAGATCTAGATTTACCCTACTTATCTGTACATTGGTTAGGACTATAAAGATTTTATTTTATTATTTTGACCTTAACTGTTATTATTATTTCACACTTTCTAGGGTATGCTTTAAATGGAGTGGATGACATTGGCGATTTTTTTTTCAACTATAATAAAGAATTTTCAATACAAAACAGCAACAGTGACGAAGTCTATATATTAAGTGAATTTTGTATTTACCTTTTCCTGCTGGCATGCCGTCCCTATTTTAGTTTTTATGGTTCCTAGATCGTAGACAGTGCAGCCATGTTCTCGTCTCTCTTTTGTTGTCCCAACATCTGCGGTGAAAGCACAAATCACTATTTTGGGTAAGAATGAAGGAAGCTTAAGGCAACTTTCTAACTTATCTCAAGAATTTGGTTTCTAACTGGAAAGACTTTATAAATTAAGAATCGTCCAATTAAAAATCAACCAAAAACCATAAAATTGCAAAAATAATAGTTAGTATCAGGCTGTTGAACCTCTCTCTCTCTCTCTCTCTCTCTCTCTCTCTCTCTCTCTCTCTCTCTCTCTCTCTCTCTCTCTCTCTCTCTCTCTCTCTCTCTCTCTCTCTCTCTCTCTCTCTCTCTCTCTCTCTCTCTCTCTCTCTCTCTCTCTCTCTCTCTCTCTCTCTCTCTCTCTCTTTCTCTCTCTCTTCCATCTGTTAACTTTCTACATTTTCCTCTTTAGATCTCTGCCTTTGCCTGACTTCATTTCTCTCTTTCTTTCTCTTCTTTCTTGTTCTTCCACTTCTCCTACGCTCTCTCGCTCTTCCTTCCTTCATCTGAACGCCAGACTGAAGATAGTTATACAAGAAAGTGCGTTGATGTTGATGATCATTACAAGCAACTATTAGCCTTTGATTAAAGTTCACAGTAATTTTTTTTTCTGATTTCCTAGAGTTATTAACTTTTGATTATCTCTGTTACAAAAGAGAGGGGCCGATAATTATTGAAATAAAAGTCAACATTGTTATTCTTTAATTATAGAACGAATTAATTATGCTTAGACTAGATATGTTTGAACTTTCCAGATAATCCTTGTGTCTATGAAAATCTGAACAAACATGATGGTGTCAGGTGATTAAATTTCATCCATTCTTTGACTAGTAATTATGTTTGCAGAGAGTGCACCGCTTGGAAGATTTCAAATATAATAATTTTTAAAGGTAAATCTATGTGTATTTTTCACGCAGGTAGTCATCTACTTCTTAATCACAACTGATAACAAGGTCTTTTGACATTAAATAAGAAGAGATGGGTTGAAATAAAAGACGTGGATCATTAAATGTGTAAAAATAAGATAAAAGAAGGAATGTAGTGAGCTAAGAAAATTGGACAAGGCTTCGATTTTATTCGCATTTTTTACTGTTCACGACACTAAATTTAATTTGCTTTTGCTGGATAACACAGATAAGGCCAACTCCATATTTTCTTTTTTCCTATGTTACCAGATTCTCTCTGTATTGAATCATATAAGGTCATCTGGTGTTAAACATAGCTAGGCTGAGAAGACAAAGTTTTGTTTTCCTGTTATCAAGATATTGAGGTCACAACAATAAAGTCAGGAAAAATCGCTTGAAATAGTTAAATAGTTTTTCAAGTCATGCATGCCATGGATAATTCTACATTAAAGGACTCTTTGGATTTTCTTTCTACACGAGCGCCCAATCTTGCCGGTCAAGCGCTTTACATTGAAAATTTTATTAAGATGTTAAATTTAATATTTGGTTGCGCTTGGCCTCCTATAATACTGTTTGGTTTTGTCGCAAACATTACCAATATAATCGTATTTCTTAAAGCCGGTGCCAAAGATAACGTTACAATTTTACTGATATCACTTTCACTGTCTGACCTTGTGTTTCTCGTTTTTTTCACGCCAACAGTGGCTGGTTATGTAGTAGATGGAATATTTAGACCATCTAAATGGCCTTTCCACAAGTCTTTGCTACTTTATCCACTTTATTGGCCTGCATTCACAGCCTATGATCTTTCTGCTTTGATAGCAGTTTCACTAGGGGTAATTCGTTGCGCATGCGTGGCCATGCCTCTCAAATTCAAGCTAGTATTTACTAAATCCAGAACAATAAAATGGGTTTTTTTCTTAATTGTCTTGGCAGTTTCGTTAAGACTTCCAGTGTTGACAATCTTCAGAATTACGTGGAGAACAGATCCGAAGACTAATGTTTCTGCTCTATACCTGGCCACCGTGAACAGAGAATCCATGTCACGTATCAACGACATCTTAAACCGTGGGTTCTTGATCTGGTTCAACTACGTGACGATGATAACTTGTGTCATTGTTCTCAGCTACAAGCTTTACCAGTCTTCAAAGATACGACAAAGCTGTGCCGTTAAATTACCCCAACCTCCCCACCAGGCGTTAGACAAAGGTACTACCCAGGGTTTGTCATCCAAAGACTTGCAGGTTGTCAAATCTGTGGTCTTTGTGTGCTCTATCTTCATCATGTCGCAGTTATCGTTCGTAATAATATCGACAACTCGACTCATCAACCCAGAGTTTGATCGTGACAGAAGTTTGGTACTTTTGTTTGCGACTTTTAGTCAAGTGAACAACACTTGCGCTTGTATTAATGCGTCGATCAACATCTTTGTATATTACAACTACAACACTAAGTACAGATCTGTGTTGCGTTCAGTTTTCTGTCACTCTAATAAATTGTAGGAATGAGATTTAAAAAAAAAAAAACATAATTTCGCGTCCTCAAGACACCTGTGTTTCAGGGCAACGACTTGAAAATCGATACGTGTTTTTTTAATAGAACTCCATAGCAAAGAGGCGTCATTTATCAAACAAAACGTAAGGTATGCTCAAAAGTTGTTTCGCGGTAGTCAGACATATCAATGTGTCATTGAAATATTTACTTGCCTTACATCTGTCTTATTTTATTATCATTGTATTTTTCAAAATAACTTGAACTAACAGCCTGATAAAAAGTGTTTTAACTGAGGAATTAATCTGGGCTGAACAATTGTAATAAATATTATTCTGGTCTGTCTACGTTAGCATCATGGACTGTAATTTTTAAAAAAATGTTAGTGTTTGCTAATGAACGTGTAGCGACGATATGAAAGATGTGTGCTGTAGTCTCTGAGTATGAATCTATAATAACCGGGTTTGGTTAAAGAAACCATGAAGAAAATTTAGCTTGGAGAGAGAGAGAATTTGAGAGAAAGAAAGAGGGAGAGAGAGAATCTAGGAGTAAAGAGCCGAGTGCTAATGTATCTTGCAGCTTAACATGAATATTTTAAAAACCTGTTGTAAAGCTGACAGGGATATTGTAGACTCGTAAACCTTGGAGGTCTAATTCGATGCATATCGATTTAAAATGGCTGGGCTAAAATATAACACCAGGAAAAAATACCGCGGTCAGTGAAGCTGAAAAAAGATAACTTTATAAAATCAACAGCTTGATTCCATAGCGATATAAGCCCTCTGTATTTTCCTAACGGACTTAAACTTATTCAAATCATTCTGTTTGAGAGTTTTGTTTTGAAAAATCAATAACTCAGATGTTTTATCAAAGTCATATTAGTCTTGACACTCTTGTAGTAAAATTAATAATTATACATTTTCATAGTTATATGTGTTTATGCAATGCTTAGAGACGTATCAGAAATTTTGATTATACTTTATTTTGAATTGTTGTTCTTTGGGGTTATTTTTTGGCTCAAAAGTTGTAGATATGAAGGGTTTTTTTTTCACTGGTAACATCCGTAAATTGTGTACCATAGTAAGTTAAAACTTTTTAATTCTTGTCTGTCTTTTGAATGTATTTTTGAACGTTCAAATTTATTGAGTAAAAATTTGAAGCTCTTATTATTGTTACATAAAGTCTGTCAGATTTTAAGTAGAAATCTACAATTGCAATATTTGTTTATGTATGCATCTAACAATAAAATAGAATGTAACAATGACATTTGTAACTGTAAATCAACGTACATGTCTTTCTCAGCAAAAGTAAAGATGCCAATCTCTGGATCTTTTGCATTGTTAGAAAATCTTAGTCTTTAGCTCATTTCAATGTTGTTTAGATGTGTCAGGTGATAAGAAAGTATATATTTATATAGCATATACCTGTGGTTTCTTTTAGCAAATATTGTTTATAGGAAGATATAAAGAATGATGATGAGGATGAAGAAGATGTAGAAGATGCTGATGTTGATGCTGATGTTGATGATAAAGAAGGTCATTTAAAAAAAAAGCACAAACTGGTGGCTAGTAATTTAGTAGAGACCTGACGGTAATGTTCAAGTTTAAGCACGTCCATGCTTTTTGTTTCATTGAGGTGTTTGATTTCGGTTACAAAAGAAAACAGCAGCAACAGCAGCACCTAGAACAACAACACTAAAAATAGCAACGAAAACAATATGCGAAGCTTTACTAGTTGGTCCCAAACATGACTAGAAATCTGTGGAGTTTCATCCATAACGCTATTGCAGCTGAGGGATTTAGATTTACAAATCAAGAGCTAACACATTAATCCTAAAAGATGAAATTGAAGTTCAAAGAATTATGAAATGATTTTTTAAAAAATATGGTGAAAAGAAAAAGAAAAGGGAGCAGGGAAACAGTTCTTCTTCTTCTCAAATGTCCTGTCTGGAACAGACATCGGCGATCATGATTCTCCACTTGTCCCTATCTTCCGTCATCCGCAGTAAGGCTATGTTGTCTTTGTTGTTTCCTGTCACAAAAGAGCTCAAGCTATCAAGAAATGTAATCCTTTGTCTACCTCTGCTTCTTGTACCTTCTATCTTGCCTGTAAGAGATAAAAATTCCAGTCCCTTATGGCGACATATGTGGCCTAAAAATTTCAGTTGCCTTTTCCTTATTGTTTTTATGAGGGATCTCTCTTGGTTCGTTTCTTCTAATATCGATTCGTTTGTCCTCTTTTCTTTCCATGATATTCTTAACATTCTCCTGTAGAACCACATTTCCGCTGCCTCTAAATTTTTCTTGGTTCCTGCAGTTATTGTCCAAGTTTCGCATCCATATAAAAGTATAGACCACACATATGTTTTCAGAACCTTCAATTTGGTTGAAAATGATATATTTCTATTTTTAAGAATGGTGCTCATTTTTTGGAAAGAAGCCTTTGCAATGGCTATTCTCTTCTTAATTTCAGTCCTGACACGAATAAAAATTTTTTTTTTTTTTTTTAAAATAACAACCGAAACTAACAATAACTGATCTACCGTACAATAAAAAAATAAATCTTAAACATTTTAATAACCTTCGGTTGCAAACTTATCATTAATAGTATTGTTTTACTTCCCGATCCTTCATTTCTCTCTCTTTCTCTTTCTATTTCCCCTTCTCAACTATCGAATTAAAAATGTACAAAAATGAAGGTAAAAAGAAGGATTTGTCTTGACGTCGACCAGTTTTTTATAGTATTATAAAAGATAAACGCAAACATAAAATATGTCATCTAGAGGCAGCCTAGTGAGATAACCCTCAAGGCTTGTTTACATCGTGAACGAAATCACGGACGTAAACATAAAAGGAAACCATTTCAAGTTTATCGGTCAAGGCTTAGAGTTATATATCTTAAACACATTCAACATAGAATCATTGTTTACGTTAATTTTCTGAAAAGTAAAAAGATTGATCCCACTTTGCATCGTGTTAGCGAGATAGGTTTTTAATAAATGAAGATTGAATAAGAAGTGCAGTTTACACTTAAATTTTCACGAGTTTCCTACTTTTAAAAGAGAATTTGACAGTCAAAGTTGCAAGAAAATAAGTAGTATTCTAAACCGCATCGTGAAAGTGTGTGACTGTTTACTTATTTGAATCAGGATAGAATGTGCATTGCCTGTCAAAACAACTTGGCCTGAAACTGGCTCCAAACCCTAACGGTGTTAAGATCCATAAAACGATCAAGGTCCACATGCTATAACGATATGCGCTAGTCGTGGTGTATGCATTGGGTTTGATGTAGCTCGTCTCATAAAACATCGGGATGCACACTGCACTTGTGTGAATCACCTTGGTACTTGGGTGTTGGGCAGGGAAGTTCTGTCCGAAGTTTTGTGAGCAGCACTAAGTCCTCAGAGGTACCGGCGACTTGGGTACTTCGTCGATGTGGTGTCGGTTGGTCCGGCTACTCTGAGAGAGCCCATATGATGGAGATTCAGAGCTGAAACCTTGTACCCCCTGCAATCTTTTCGACGTATCTTCTTTAAGATGGATTTTTTGGAAAGGGGCGTAATCCTTTAAATGTGAATCATGCTCTTTTTCATGTGTTATCTTCCATGGCAGAGGCAATTTATATACTTTTCCATCGCCCCATTAACGCCCTATCTACTTGTGATGACCGGCACGTCATATCTGCTAATCAGTGCTAAATTGTGAGAGTGAGACAGCAAGCCTTTATACAAATCTTAACACTCATTTTTTTATGTCATGGCTCATAACGTTTCTATTTTTAGTTTATCATTCTTTTTCCAGCTTGCTTTACTCAAAGTTCAAACTGAAGTTCTTTTTCAGCTTTACTTCGGCTAGTACTAGGCTGAAGGAAGCCGAGTATAATAGTAAAATGGATATAACATAAAAAAATATATAAATTAATTGGCTTTAAAAGGGGACAGGAACAAAAGATGTAGTGATAGAGACAAGAAGGATACGGAGAAAGAAAGGAAGAGAGAAAGAGGAAAAAGAAAAAGAAAAATAGGTAGATTGAGATAAACAGACAGAGGGTTAAAAGATCCAAATCCTAGAGGCCACTGACCAGCTGTCCGGGATGTCCACCATGGTCAGCTTTTTATGTCCGGGCCAGATTCTGTTTTCTGTCTGTTCTCATTTACTGCAAATTTCTTTAATTGATTCTTAATTATTTTATTTTGACTTCACATTATCGAGTTTAACATCTCGGCCAAACCGTTAATGAAGTTCTCCCCGACAGTTCTCCTTGTTTTGTATTTCCCTAGTATCCTCTTGAACAAGGATGGACAGTCTCCTCTTGCTTGAGCCACCTTGTCACCTCTTTTATTTGTGACCAAGGGCTACCGAGAAGTCACGTGACACGGTCCTAGGAGTATAACTTCACCTCCGCCATTTTACCTTGAAAATGCCGCAAAAAAATTTTCAGTATAGCGTAGTTTCTTTGTTTTTTCCTAGATAGAGATTGCATCATGACCTCGATCAAGCAAACCATTCTCTCTGTGTTTATTTTTAGCAGGACTCTAGGTCTAAGAGAGCATGTGAAAAGGACATTATGCTCAGAATGTATAACTATGAGGTGTAAATTGGCGGAACGCTTGATAGACTCATTTGTCGTTATTTAGAATTTTTAATGTATTCTGCTTCTTCTTCTTCTAGTTCTTGTTCCTATACTTCTGCTTCTTTTTCTTTTTCTTCCTTTTCTTCTTCTTCTTCTTCTTCTTCTTCTTCTTCTTCTTCTTCTTCTTCTTCTTCTTCTTCTTCTTCTTCTTCTTCTTCTTCTTCTTCTTCTTCTTCTTCTTCTTCTTCTTCTTCTTCTTCTTCTTCTTCTTCTTCTTCTTCTTCTTCTTCTTCTTCTTCTTCTTCTTCTTCTTCTTCTTCTTCTTCTTCTTCTTCTTCTTCTTCTTCTTCTTCTTCTTCTTCTTCTTCTCCTTCTTCTCCTTCTTCTTCTTCTTCTTCTTCTTCTTCTTCTTCTTCTTCTTCTTCTTCTTCTTCTTCTTCTTCTTCTTCTTCTTCTTCTTCTTCTTCTTCTTCTTCTTCTTCTAGATCGCTCCTCTGGTGCCCTAAAGATGGCCTCCAATCCATTAAATTTCGGACCTCTGCAGCAGCGAAGAGCCCTTCCTTCCTCTAGCCTTTTTTAATGGAATATTTCTTTGTTTGCGCCTGTGGTAGCATCTCTTTCCTGCACCTCGCTAGCTTGGGGTACGGGAATAAAATTTACAAGCACCAGATCTTTCATAAGCCTTTTTTTTTTTTTGATCATCCTTGCTCTACACTAGAACTAGATCTATTCAGTTTAGGCGAAGATGGACTCATCTGCTTAGAAAAATTAATTTTTAATATTTCTTTTTATTACATTTCAACGAAGACGCAAGCGGTCAGTAGCTTATCTGGTGTAGGGGTAACTTTATTTTGCTACACTGTGAGACAGAACGGTTTGTTTTCCATTCATTAATAAACATGACATGTTATTTTTTTAATTATTCGAGGATGCCGTACCAAACTTACTATCAGCCAATTCGATCTAATCCTTACCTCTAGTATGTTAGCTCTAGATTGAGGAAACCAGAAGAGGTACTAAGAAGCGCCAGCTGGATAGAGCGGATTTCTGCTGAGTAAAAGCTAGTGCTGGTAAATCTAGAACCAGCATAGAACATACACGATACAAGTAGTACGTGCTCACTCTCTGATTAACTACAAAAATGCAAATTAGACAGACGTCCGCTATCCTCAAGTCCGCAGTCCGTTACCTGCCTGCTTCAGTGACGTCTGCGGGCACTTGAGACCATTTGTGTGCGGGTCCCAAATCTAGATTTTACTTTAAGATTTCTCACACCAATCACAAACGGTTGTGCATAGGACGGAAAATATTTCAATAGTAGAAATTGACGAGAATCTGATTTCAAGTCATATTTTTGCTTATGACAAACAATTCTTTTTCGTTTCAGTTTTCCTTCTGTAGATATCTTCGCCGCATCCACAAGGACTTTGTTTTCTCTGCAACGGTAAACATGTGTTGTTGTCTTTAATCAAATTCAGACAAACTATGAAACAATTAATGATTTGAGAACACGTCACATGTCATATTTTTGGTGATTTAGAGAAACGAGCAGCAGCAGCAGCAGCAGTAGAAGTAGTAGTAGTAGTAGTAGTAGTAGTAGTAGTAGTAGTAGTAGTAGTAGTAGTAGTAGTAGTAGTAGTAGTAGTAGTAGTAGGAGTAGCAGTAGAAGTAGTAGTAGTAGTAGTAGTGATAGTAGTAGTAGTAGTAGTAGTAGTAGTAGTAGTAGTAGTAGTAGTAGTAGTAGTAGTAGTAGTAGTAGTAGTAGTAGTAGTAGTGGTAGTAGTAGTAGTAGTAGTAGTAGTAGTAGTAGTAGTAGTAGTAGTAGTAGTAGTAGTAGTAGTAGTAGTAGTAGTAGTAGTAGTAGTAGTAGTAGTAGTAGTGGTGGTGGTGGTGGTGGTAGTGGTAGTGGTAGTGGTAGTGGTAGTGGTAGTGGTAGTAGTAGTAGTAGTAGTAGTAGTAGTAGTAGTAGTAGTAGTAGTAGTAGTAGTAGTAGTAGTAGTAGTAGTAGTAGTAGTAGTAGTAGTAGTAGTAGTAGTAGTAGTAGTGAAGGTAGACATTAAGCTGATTATGGGGAAAAAAACCAGCACCAGCAGAAGAAGTGATGATGTTTTATCAGAAGGCTGAACACATTATGCTAATAGGTACAGAAACATACAACACATTTGTAAAAATTCATACACTCATGAGAAGAGACGACACAAAAAAACTTCAAACACGAGAGGCATTTTTTCTAAAACTTTATTTGAGATGCATTACTAGTTAAGAAAGGGGAATAGGACTGTTGACTGAATATCTTTCCCAAGCAGACAAACCATTTCAAGCACCTTATCTCTATCTCAGTATATACTAAAATCAAACTTCTTGGCTATGTTATAAGTAAAATCTAAATACGAAGAAACTAACATGAGAAATCCATTTTTAACTGCGTCTAGTCCATTTTGAATCAAATTTCCTTTATCTTTTGTCTGAAATAAAAGAAAATCAACGTTTTTAAAATCTGCAACCTACAAATGTTTTGGAATGCTTTGATTGCGATTTTACAGGAATGTATTTTACACCAAACCTTTCACTCGGGTCGTATTTCGAAGACGGTATCCTTTTCTTAAAATGAACTTAGAACAATAATATTGTTTATGATCTGATAAATATTAAATAAAAGAAGCTAATTGAGATCGTAGTTTTTTACCCAAGAGTTCAAACGAAGCCATAAAAGTTTGCCAATCGAAAAGATATTTGCCTTGAGTCACACAGTCACAGGTTGATAGCTCATACAGACACCGATTTCTATAATGCATTGGATATGTGTGTGTGTGTGTATATATATATACATTTGTTTCACTGTCAATAAGTATTTCTTTTAATTTCACTCTTAAGCTATCCTGATCTATCGTCAAAGTAGAAACGAGACCATGACATAACAAGAAATCCAGAGTCGGTTCGACGAAAATAATCCACATTACTGCTATCTACAACGGAAAGAG
>JAWDGP010005773.1:187500-193504 GCA_033675545.1 Elysia crispata
TCTCTCTCTTTCTCTCTCTCTCTCTCTGCCTGACTGTCTATTTGTCTGTCAGTCTCTTTCTCTCGCTCAGCCTGTCTGTCTGTCTCTCTCTTTCTCTCGCTCTGCCTGTCTGTCTGTCTCTCTCATCCACTCCCTTTACCATTCCTCTCTTTTGTTTTTTTTTCTCATTGAGCCTAATCTTTTTAGTTACACTTCCTTTATTTATGTACTTTGCTATTTATTCTCCCTGGATTTGTTATGTCTCGTTATATGTTAACTCACATATCTCTAAGTGTACACCTAAGTCAGCTCTCTCCACTTTTTATTCATCTCTTTCTGTCTCTGTCTTTGACTCAGACTTTGTCTATTTCTCTTTCTAATAGTGTAAAAAGTAAAGTCAACTATAGTGAAATAATATTGGTCTTTTTGTAGGCCTCTCTAAAGTAGGGAAAAGCTATGCGTGTACAAAAAAAGAAATCGACCAATTCTGTACTTTGCCAATGTGTTTTTAGATTAATTTAAACGCATTTAAAAAAAAGAGAAAAAGAAAGAAATCGACCAACTCTGTACTTACCTAATCTGTTTTTTATTTTAATATTTTTCAATGTTTGTTACAAAGCTGTGACTTTTCACATTAAGTGCATAAAAGTGCACCGCCTTGAAGGAATTCTTAGCCGCGCAGTTATTTAAACCTACGTGATAATGAATAAACAATCTGTAAACAAATTTGGATTTTACAAAATTAGTTAACTAATTCCTATTCATAACTATGCTCCTAGTTGATTTACAGAGAAAACAATTGTTGCAAAGTTTTTTTTTACCCAATTGCCAAGAACAATCGAAGTCTTCCTGAGATTCTGGTTGTTATTGAGTTATTTTGTTTTTGTAACCTTTTTTCTACAAAAATTGATCCATATTTTTTTTGCATTTAAGATTTCATCAATATTAGCAGCGATTTTTTTTATTTCTAATTTAAAAAAAAAACCGATAAAGGAGTCGACGCGTCTCTTTTTCTACTCATCGTCTTAACTACATATACAGGCAAAGCAACCACCCACCATCTATAATCAAGAACTTACCAAAAGGTATAGAGAAACAACTCTCGGACAATTCCTCCATCCAACGCCAAGATATTTAGCGAAGCAGCGAAGTTTTGCAACAAGGCCTTGAAAGAAAACGGTCTCAAGGAGAGGGAAAATTCCACCTAAAACAATAAGTATCAGAACAGTTGCAGAACAGATACAACAGAAAATACGGGCGATAAATCAAACGACACAACAAAAGGAAGGTCAAGAAAAAGACATATAATTTGGCTCAAGCACCCACACACACACACACACACACACACACACACAATACAACATGAGCGTCACTTCCAGCATTGGTTAAAACAAATATTACCGCTCCATAATAGATGTTTCCCCAGTAACAACAAGGTCGAAATCATAAATAAAAATACCATGAAATGGAGTTATAGCTGCATGAGCAATATAAAAGAAGTAATAAACAGTCAAAACCGGGAAATCTTCAACGCAGACAGCGATGAAAAGACCATCCAAAAACATTGAAACTGCAGAAATAAAAATGTTTTTAAAATAGCGCACTTTAGCAAGCCACTGTTGAGCAAAAAATCACAAAAGTTAAAGAAAACTGCGCAAGAATTACAGAAAACGATTTTGAAAGTAGGTATAACCACCACACTTCCAGCTTCAGTCTAGATCACAAGCGATCTGAAACGACCCTTAGCGGACATGTATGGAAATTAATGCAATCCAAGACAGATTTCACCATCTCGTGGAAACTTGTTAGAAAAGCGAGGCCTTACTCAACAGCAACAACAACAACAACAACAACAACAACAACAGCAACAACAACAACAACAACAACAACAACAACAACAACAGCAACAACAACAACAACAACGACAAAATGTAATCTGTGCATAGCTGAAAAGTTCTTCATTCTTTCTGAAAATCCAAGCTTAAACAAAAGAAATGAGTTGTTCTCCCAATGTCGACACTACATTTGCTGGAGAATGCAAACCGAAGATAATACTATTCACCTGAAGAGATGAAAATCATCGAAACACTTGTGTAGCAAATACCAGTAAGTGACATAGATGTTTCTTGATTTAATTTATATATATATATATATATATATATATATATATATATATATATATATATATATATATATATGTGGTGTGTGTATATGTATATATATATATAATTTTTTCACAGGATTAAATCTTTTGCTTGGATATTGCTGTGATGAAAACGTCTCAACCAGATTGTTACAATGTTTATGTTTTATATTAATTTAGAGGTTTTTCAATTTCTAATTTCAGCTGAGGTAAGTTTTCTATCGTAGGCAACTCGATGTTGAAGTGTTTTCACTAGATCACTGCACAAGGCACCACTGTTTGATAAATAAAATTGTTTCATATGAAGATTTGGATTCCAAATCAAAACAGATTCACTCTGTTCTAAACTGCTGAAGATCAAAGAAATATTCTGATTCAAATGCAAAATAACTTGAAATAAAAAGAGAAAAGACTGTCAAAATATTTGACAGCAAATAAAGCTGTAGGTTAGTATAGGAAGTTTCCCATATAAAACAACTAATTTACAAGAAACAAGAAGCACAAAGTTTAACATTCTCACCGTTAATACTTTAATAAATGCAATATGAAAAAAATAAATCTTTTCGAGTATAAAAGCGAGAGGAATAAATTCTTAACATGAAATTGTGAAGAGATCAGAAATATATAGATAGGAAAAGGTTGGCAGCCCAAAACGTTGCATTAAAAATTGTACAAGAAATAGATCTAAATGTTGAGAAATTATTTGCGCGTTAAAAAATCAAAGGTTTATCTTATTTTCTTGAAACCTTTACCAACCACTATTTCTTTCTCATCCCACGATGAAGTAGAGTAGTAAAGCAGTTGTTACGATGCGACACATAACTCGAGCAAATAAACGAGAAATTACATGAAAAAAAGCCTCAGGCTCTACAGTTTAAAGTCTTCATGGAAACCATAACAACCAGGAGTAAATCACACCAGACTGGTCTAGTCATCAAACGTAAAGAGTTTTTTTGTATCAATAAGAAAGGATTCCTACAGGCCTTTTAGCTGATAATTTTTCCTGCCATGGCTTATTCTACTTTTTAGATTGTTGAACATTAGAAGAGAAAAATTTTTTTTAAAAAACTAGAAATTTTCCTATAACCAAGATTTGGATAAGAAAATTGACTTTTGACGGAAAAGAATATAAAAATAAAAAGTCTGTTTAGGCCGTAAAAAAGAAGATTCTTACAGTCTCTACAGTTTAAATTTGCCATCTTACCACTAAAACAGTGAGAAAGATGTTTTGGTTTTCTTTAACTCTCTGTATCCTCGCCATCTGCCCTAATCATGTGCAATATTTGCCCAACCTGTTACTTGCCCGCCTTCTCTTGATAAACTAGACCGAGTGACTTCCTTTTCTTTCACATTTACGATATCCTTATCATATTAATTTAGATCTGTTGCTTCTCTTAAATATTCTAGGGTAGGTGCAAGTACTTCTAGTCGTGTTTGTCCTACGTATCAAAAATGGAGAAAAAATGTATTTTTCAGAATCATCTACATAATTGTCAATGTTTTTTTTTTGCATCGCAGTTCTGATGTAAAGTAGGTGTGAGTATTAATCTACATGTTGAGCATCATCGAGTTTTCATAATTATGCACCTATTGTCTCCCTTCCTGTTTCTATTAAAAAAAGTTCCAGTGTAGGGTGTGCGTAGTTGATTTCACAATTTTCTATAACTAATAAAAAAATCTTAATCATGTTGACGTTATCAACCTATCGTCTCCCTACCTCTTTCATACTAGACAGTTCAAGTGTGGGGTAGTTGTAGGTGAATCCTGTTGAGTCTATCCTGGTTCCATCAATGTTCAGATGTTTGTTGTAGAGAATCTCCTGGAAAGGAGGAAGAAAAAATATTCAAATCTCTGAATGTATGTTTGCCTTCTAGTCTTTGTTAGATATTTGTTAACAACAAAAATGTATGGATGAGAACACGCGGATCCAGACTCTTCCAATACATTGCTCTAATTGTAAGTTACCTCAGGTACATCAAGAACAACTTGATCAGATATGTCTTGAGCTGGATCCCATTAAAAATAAGAATTGGTAACTTGATGGCATTTTTTTATTCAAGTATGTGAGTCATCCAGGGCTAATTAGGCATACGGTGCTCAAAACTGTTTTTCGTGAACAAGATTTCAGTCACTTGATGGCCTATTTTATAGAATATCAGCTTTAGATAAAGAAAAACAGAAAGTCTTCTTATATATATATAGCACCAAAGACACAGTATACCAAAATACTAACGCTAGGACAGAGAAGTGAAACTATTTAACAGGGGAGCTTAATCCTTTTTTCTTTCTTTTCCAAGATAAGTTCCTAGGGAGGTGGTGGGGAGTGGGTTTGGTTGGAAGCAGAGACATGGTATGTTTAGGAGATACCTTAGGCTTAGCTCAAGCAATCATAGCGAAGTGCTTGCTGAGGGCTATGGCCTCACCTGCATCCTCTGTCTGATGTATCTGTAAATTGAGCCGATGATGATGCGGGGAGCTGTGTTGATAAAGAAATCAGAGAGGCAAAAAGGATACACAAACCAGAAATCATAGTATCATCACATTTTAAACTAATTACAAGCTCCATTAGTGATGACCAACATTTATGCTTGAATGATTTTGACCTTTGACTGATGATAAGACAATCTCAGATCAGTTGCGTGCGTCAAACAAACCTGCGTCAGACAGGGATAGGCTTAAAAGATAAGACTACAGTCTCATCCACGCACAATGATCTCACTCTGTAATGTACAAAGAAAAACAGAATATGCTATACAGGTGAGAATATGTCATACTGATATAAGGATGTAGAAATATAAATGTCTCTATTTTGTAGTGTGATATTTAAGGGGGAAAAAACTGCAGCAGCAGTATTTGTTCACAATGCTTGAGTAAGAAATAATTTTGAGAAAATTCTTTTGAATTTCCCCCAAGAGGGATGAATAAGTTAATCTTATCTTATCTTATCTCTTACTTTAAATAAAGAAAAAAAAATAAAGTTGAAGATACACTATTTGATTGAAAATCGAATTAAGTTTATCACATGTCACCGTCCGACTAAGTTGGCCAATTCTTAATTTAAGAGTGAAAAAAAGAAAAAGCTTGGATAAAAATTCAAACATTAAAAGTAGCAATTTTAACACAGCACAGGTTCAGACTAACAATTTCAAGTGACGAAAGCCGCCATTACTTACTGAGCCCGTTTCTATCACCAAGTCCATAGACTATGGTCGGACGAACAATAACATAGTTCAGGTCAGACTAAACATTTCAAGTGACGAAAGCCGCCATTACTTACTGAGCCCGTTTCTATCACCAAGTCCATAGACTATGGTCGGACGAACAATAACATAGTTCAGGTCAGACTAAACATTTCAAGTGACGAAAGCCGCCATTACTTACTGAGCCCGTTTCTAGCACCAAGTCCATAGACTATGGTCGGACGAACAATAACATAGTTCAGGTCAGATCCAAAATTTGCCAGATTTTTCTTCCCTTCCAGCTTATGCTTTTCCAGTTTGGTCCAAGAATCCAGGTGTGATTCTTCTACAGCCAGATTCTATATATCAATCATGAAAACCTTTTGATTGCAGAATTTTAACTAGACATTTAATTGCAGTAGTCCATTTAATTTTATTGTGTTGAGGTTAAATCATTGCTTTCAGCATGGTAGCTTCACATGGAAATATAAATACACTGAAATTTTGGACTAAAGCAACAATTTTGGTATACTAGTTCTTGAGATAGATTTACAATATGTAAATGTTTTTTTTTTCCCTTCTTTGTAGAGTTAAGTCAGTAGATGAGTTTAAGCTCTCATCTTTCAATTCAACTACGCCCTACGGCAGCTTAAATTATGAATTGCAAAACTGAAATAAGGGTCTGAAATCACCTTTTTGGGTA